>OX328131.1:41545759-41598259 GCA_946811695.1 Gonocerus acuteangulatus
GGTTATAGTATTCGGTTGAATAATCTCTCACTCGCTTTTCTGTTAAATGAATATGTTTGTACTGGTATTTGATGGAGAGGGTTTTAGTATGTGGAAAAACACTTTACTTTTTTTTTTAAACTGATGAGGTGTGTAAATGTCATTGAAAAGGCAAAGGAGCCCAAAGTTGGTGAAGATTGGGATCAGCAAGATCAAATAAACAGTTTGAATTTCTTTGTGATTTGACAACAGCCTAAGACATAATTCAGAAATTTGATAGATTATACCTAAAGGAATCAACAGCATAGTAAATTGTACATAGAAACTTCAGATTATGTTAAAAAAATAAAATTCAAACAACTGAAATGAAACAATCAGTTTATCTGGACATGTTATAAATTTATAAAACTTGTATTGTAAAATGGACCGTGTCCCTTTGGAAAACAATAAGAACAAGGCTAAAAGTATTTTGGAATTGTTTACACCTTTGGATTAGTCAAAATTCACTTTTTTTTAACTATGAGTCTCAAAGGCGAAAAATACTTTATTTCATTTATAGATGATTATAGTAAGATTGCCCTCATGTTAATTTCTTCATAATTGTTCAGTATTGTTTATTGTTATTTTAGTGTTTAGTGATAAATTCCTTTTGTCGCGGTCTCACTGATGTATAAATAAATAAATAGTAAGATTGCTAGGATTTAAACTATTAAACCTAAAACAGAAGTTTTTCATTCCTTTGTTCAATAAGTAAATGAGGTTGAAAACTTAGGAAATTGGTATTATCAGGTGTGACATTGGTAAGGAATTTTAAATAGTAAGAATTATGACTACCAAAAAAAAAGGTATCAAAATTAATCCCTGCCCCATGAATTCATGAGTTAAACGGTGTGATTTACTAGAACAATTATGAATATATCTCATTGCTTACTGGCAGAAGATATTGTAGAAAAAAATGTTGGCCAGAAATGGTATGTGCAGCAACTTATTAGAAAAATCCCTCTTTAGCTAACACCATTGACAATAAAATACCCTATGAAATCTGTTTTGGAAAGAAACCAGATGCTTCTAACTTTAATTTATATGGTAGTAAAAATTTTGTTAGGAAACCAGAACAAATAATAACTTCTAAATGGGATAAAAAGGTGAATATGTGCATTTCAATCGAGTATAGTGAAGTGGGATATAAAGTACTTTTGAATAATAAAATCATTGTCGCTAGGCATGTTGATGTTATCCAAGAAAACATAAGCTGTATTGGATTGGCTGAGGGCGAATCTGATAAAGTTCAAGCGATTGTGATTTTTGGGATAGAGAAATAGATAGTTTGAAACAAAATAATGCTTGAGATTTTGTTGAAATAAGGAAGTTGAAGATATCAAATGCATCTAAATGTTGAACAGATGGATGTAGAGACTATATTCTTAAATGATCATTTAGAAGGAAAATCCACTACTGGTTTTCTTATTAGGTTATTTGGTAATGTATTACACTGGAAATCGAGAAAGAAAAAAGATGGTACAGAAGAGTCTCCATATGCAGCTTAAGAATATGTAGCTTTAAGTGAAGTTTAAAGTTCCAAAAAGATAGAACTTTTTGTTTTAAACATAAAGATTTTTTTAAACATTAAAAACTCCTTTGTGAACAATGTCATTTTGTAAAGGACTTAAATTTATGAACTTGAAATTAATTCTCTCACATACATATGCAAATATTATTAAAATATTATATTAAATGTTGTTATATTTAACTTATTGTTTTATTCGCATATAGATAGATGTACATAATAAATTATATAAATGTTTATATTCATACAAATGAATGTATATAAATGAATTAATTTTCACCACATTTTGAAACATTATTTTATTATTATAAGAGCTGTATGGTTTAGCAACCCTATTAATTTGGGCAGCCTCACTTTAATTTTTTTTTTTAATAAAGTTATTCTTCTTATAATATTTCTTTTGCATGCTATTTTTTTGCAGATAAATTAATGTATTAAAATATTATTTTTATAAGAAGAGGAAGTCACGTGAATTGTGGTGTTCTAATAAATGAATAAGTAATTAAATTTTCCATGCAATTTTTTATTAATTTAATATCCATAATAATTTAATCATTATATTCTGCCATATGCTTCCTTTTGTCTGGGATAGTTATATCCTCTGACTGTCACCATTTAGTCGAATAGCTGGTAACGCACATTTCATGAAGTGTTTTATGCACCTTGGAATTTTGGTGTATTGCATGTCGTTGATAGGTAAGGCGTATATGTGTATCCTGGACATACCTTGGAACACCAGGTACTGCACATAGGGGAAAGGTTTAAAAAAAATATGTCACTAAAATGGTATTTTATTCAGAAGCCAACAATCTTTAATGTATAATTAAGGCAAGTTGCTTTATTTCTAGAACAGCCACAACTGTCCTGTCCAGATGATTGGTGCTCTCTCACTCTTACGGTTACACGCAGTGCATTGCAGTCTATCATCGGCTGAATTTATTTTCATGTCTGCTGATTACTAAACCTCACAAAAAGTGTCTGCCCTTTTGTAATTATTTTCAATTATGGTGTTTAAATAGCAGTGTGAAGAAGAGACTTCATTTAATATTACAAAAAACCCACTTCAGTTTTGTTTTTATATGTATCCCACTTAAAAGTGTCTGCCTTATATATTATTCATTATAGAATTGCCTTAATTTTACATTAAAGAATTATGGCTTCTGAATAAAACACTATTTTTGGCCCATAGTTTGTTACTGATTACCATGCGCAGTACCTGGTGTTTCAAGGTATGTCCAGCAACCATATACTTAACTTTTTATCTACACTAGAGACCCACTATAGCACAATTTCAAGGCACATAAAACACTTGAAAAGTGTGTTACCAGCTCTTGGACTAAATGTTTAAATACGGTTGCAATTCTGGTAAAAATATTGTTGCTCGCCAAGTCAATGTCGTTATTGAAATTCCCAAATACCTTTAATTCATTGTTGTCCATAACTGCAAGAAAAATATCTTAAATTTGTTTTTATTCTTAGAGGCCCCTATTTCCTATGATAGAAGGACTATCCTTATAGAAGAGTGCATGAACCATAAAATTTGAAACAGAAGCTTTAATAGAAAGGAAAAAAAAGTGAACAAAAATATGTGAAAGTGTATTTGAAACAACAAACTATGTTTTTAAAACTTTCCTTTTGGCATACATAACATAAACCCTGCACGACTTGCCTACTTTTTCATTCATAAAAAAAACTCAGTTACGGATTATTACATGAACAGGTAAACAATATAACATATTAATATTGTGACCAAAGTTGACCATTTCTGGCCAACATTTTTTTCTACAATAGCTTCTGCCAGTAAACAATGAGATATATTCATAATTGTTCTAGTAAATCACACCATTTAATTCATGAACATATGAGGGACAGGGATTAATTATGATACCCTTTTTTTTTTGGTAGTCATAATTCTTACTATTTAAATATTCCTTACCAATGTCATATCTCACAATACCAATTCTCTTATTTCCTAAGTTTTCAACCTCATTTACTTATTGAACAAAGGAATGAAAAACTTCTGTTTTAGGTTTAATAGTTTAAATCCTAGCAATCTTACTATTTATTTGAGTGAGACCGCGACAAAGGGAATTCATCACTAAACACTTAAATAACAATAAACAATACTGAACAATTATGAAGAAATTAACATGAGAGCAATCTTACTATAATCATCTATAAATGAAACAAAATATTTTTCACCTTTGAGACTCATAGGTAAAAAAAGGTCCACATCAGTGTAAACAATTCCAAAATACTTTTAGCCTTGTTCTTATTGTTATTTATACACTTCATCAGTTTCAATAAAAAAGTTAAGTGTTTTTCCACATACTAAAACCCTCTCCATCAAATACCAGTACATATTAATTTATTCATTAAACAGAAAAGCGAGTGAGAGATTACTTCAACCGAATACTATAACCGACATTGCAACCTTCCTTTACTAAAGAGATAAAAAAACTCTCTCAACAAAAGTATTGAAATTATTAAAGTTCTGAATAGAAACATGAACACTTAATTATATTATATTAGTCCAAATTATGATTAGATAAACACAGAACATTTTTATGATATACTTATTTATACGATCTTAGTTTATATTCAGGTTAGAGCAGTGTTGCCCTAGGCAATCAAATCAAAATTGATTTAATATGAAGAAAACTGATCTGATATTAAGAAAATTAATCTTAAAAAATATGATATTTTATTATATGATATCTTATATGATATTTGTCCAAACTCTGAGAATATAAACCTACTATTTAGATAAACAAACAAAGGTTTTGTATTGCACTTCTTCTTAGAAGGAGGGGCAACACTGGAAAGAAAATGCCGATTTCTGACTATAAACTCTTCTGTATATGACAGTTTCGAACTCGTTACTTCCAAACTATGAATCCTAGAAGATTTTGAGCTAGACTACGAGATTTCCCGGATCAAGACGTATCTATGTGCGAAGTTTGGTCAATATCAGTCAAACGATGTGGATTTGTATAAGGAACAAACAAACAGAAAAACAGAAAAACAGACACGTGATTTTTATATATATAGATTTGTTTTTATTCTTAGAGGCCCCTATTTCCTATGATAGAAGGACTATCCTTATAGAAGAGCCCATGAACCATAAAATTTGAAACAGAAGCTTTAATAGAAAGGACTATTAACAAACTATGTTTTTAAAACTTTCCTTTTGGCATAAATAACATACACCCTGCACGACTTACCTACTTTTTCATTCATAAAAAAAACTCAGTTACGGATTATTACATGAACAGGTAAACAATATAACATATTTATATTATATTTGCGCAAGGTTGAGGTTTTAGCTTTAGATGCGAAGCCCTTAAAATAAATAAATATTATATTTAAAAAAAATCAATGAAAATAAAGAATATAGTTTCAGTTGTAGGTTATTACAACTTATAACTAATCATAACCTTAATTAAATGCCTCATTTGTATTGCTATTTTTTATGAATATTTATTTATGGACCACATATTTTTTTTTCTTTAAAAAAATTAAACACAGGGAGTTTGGTTTGGATTTTCTTTAAAACGGTATTGCAATTAAATTATTTGGAATCATTTAATTGTAATACCATTTTAAAAGTAAGGGTACTTTTTAAAAAATAAGGATTAATTTATTTTCCACCCCACTTTCTCTTAAAAAAATGGAAAATAAATTTTTCAGCCGAGCTCTCAATTTATTATCTTATATTCTCATAATTTGGACAAATATAATATAATCATTCATTTTTTTAAATATATAATAAAAAGTAGGCATACCATGGAAGCTGGGTTACAACTATTTAATATGAAGCATGTGTAGCATGGTAAGCCCGGCTACAGATATTTAATATAAAGTAGGTGTAGCATTGCACACCGGGTAACAGCTAGTATATATATACAAACGATTAGGCGATGTCAATCGGAAAAATAAGTGCTTAAAACTTCAATTATGTTTGTTTTGTTATTTTTAATACCTTTTGTAGTTCTTTAACACACTTTTTAATTGGTTCTTTTATGTTATAAATTGCATTTATTTGTATAATTAGTATTATAGTAGAAGAATACAAGAAAAGGTGAAATTGATATTTTTCAATGCATTGAACTATGATTTTATTTATTTTATTTTGAGCTTCGCAATTTTAGTGATGAGCTCATGACGAAGGAAGTGTTTTCAGTCTAGTCAAAAAAACAAAACAAATTAAAAAAAAAGAACACCAATAACTAAGAACTATGAAATAAGTGTCTCTCGAAGATGGTGGTGGGGGCTGACCGACTCTGCCAGGACAGGGTACGGTGCCCTTTGTTACTTTTCTGTGGCCATAAAATCATTTCAAAAAAGGTCGAACAAAATAATAACTGTTTCTATTATAATCTATCCAAATGAGACTAGGGATAAGAACGGAACCGCGCTAGGACAGGGTGTCTACTACTTTAGTAAGAGCCAATTTCAGGTCTTTTTCATGATTTAAAAAGAAAATTTCATGCCCATTAAAAACAAAATAATTTCAATTAAAAAGAAAAATCCTTGACTCTTAGCTTAAAATTATTTGTAACCTCACATGGATTAAGGGATTACCATGATATTTATTATAATATTTATTTATAAACTTACAATTTAACATACATTTAATAAATAAATAATACGCACATTATATAGAGGATAAAGAGGATAGTTATATTACTTTTAAAAGTGAAGAAATGATGATTTCGCAGCCTCAAAAATATAGAACAACTAGCTGACCCGGCGAACTTCGTACCGCCTAACAGTCCATTCTTTATTATTATATTTTTTAAATACTTATTCTTCTATTTGGGACACCGGGTAAGCTGGTAAGATAAAAAAAAAAAAGAATAAAGAAACTTAATAAGTCAACAATTATATCAAGTCAAAAAATAAAAATTATAAAACACTTAAAATTCTTTTAATAGTCACTAAAAAATCACAATCAAAATCACAATATCAGATTTATTATTATCATACCCACTTATTATATTTCATTTTATTTTTACTTATTCTAAATTAAGTTTCATTTTTATTGTAGTACTTTATGGTACACGATATTTTTTGTTGCATTACCTGACGCGTAAACAAACAGAGCAGACGGTTTTCCAGCACGGGAACAGGAAACACAATTGACCATGCGAGAAACATGGGTTTTCTAGATTAATACCACAAACACTTAATAACTGCCCTGGGATTTTTTTTTATAGTCAAACTGAGTTCACAGGTCCAATAGCAACACAGTTGTGGGCACTGTAATCAATTGACAGCAGCTCGATTCAAACTTGCACCATTATTAGTCGAATGTCGCGCTTCACGGGTCTGTCTTAACCGAATTCTTTCACGTTCATTGCGATCTTCACGTTCCCTGGGCAGTACGATTAGATTGATAATTAATTTGATTCGTTGCATTTCGGGTTCTTCTACCTAAATTTGTCCGCCGCCTTATAGGAGGCATATTTAGCAAGTCACATACAACACTTCAGTAATTTTATAGAAATTTGTGGCTTTTAGATTTAGTAATATTATAGATGCACAGCAAAGAGATGTTTACATTTCAAGTGACATTTTAGCACAGACAATTTACATTTTACCATAGACAATTTGTTTTTGAGTAATGTTACCATCGTATAAATATTGACATTAACTACTAACACTTAAACTTTATGGTATGGTATTAAAGTTCAAATTGACCTTTAAGTATTATTACGAATCTTTTGTATGGGAATTAGACATGCGCGCCGAGGCTAAATTTTCCGGCGGCGGCGCGCTGGACTAAATTGGCCGGCGCGCGCGGCGTGGGCTATTTTTTTAACGCCCAAGGGAGATGTTAAAATTTTAATCACAGTATATATATATATATATATATATATATATATATATATATATATATATATATATATATATTTGTCCGCTATTTCACAGGCTTAAAAATGGGCAGATTATGAAGAACGTTGGTACAATAATCGTCTAATTTGTAACGTCAAATTCGTTCACCAGTAAAATCCGTCCTCCGGTGGGTTTTGGTACGAAATTCGCGCGAAAAATAATCGTAGCGCATTCGCACGTTTTCGGGTTTATATTCTTGCAGATACTCACGTAATATATTCCTTAACATACGATAACAAACGAAACCGTTTTTAAGGTGATATCTGCAACAGTTTTGAGATAAGTGGAACAAATGTTTATGTAGCTCATTTTCGGTTTGGGTACATTAAAACGTGGGATTCCTACGTCTTTGGAATTCATCTAAACTAAGATGTTGATTACAATTGAAGTTAAGGAAGTATTCGAAACACAAATTTTATTAGTGGACATGAAAAATTTTCGGATCTTCGTATTTTGTAGTAAATATCTTTAAATAGGTTGGGAAGGTTCCCATTCGAAAGCTTACTAATGTCTCTACATAAATGGTTATTAAGTAATTATTCACTGGGTGATGTCAATCGGAGAAATAACGGCATTTGTTTTTGTTTAACTCGGTTGTTTTGAATTGCAATTATCAGAAAAAGTAGGGCCTCCTCGTGGTCGTGGTCTAGTCGCTAGCACCTTAGATTTATAAGCGGTAGATTGTGGGTTCGAAGTTTCCTGTTGTGGCACCTTAAACTTCCTTTTGTTTGAGATTTTAATTTATATATTTTTTAGAAAAATCAAACCCTCTCCAAAAACTGTATGTATTCCTTTACTAATAGCTTCCTGATCTGACGCAGGAAAAGGATACAGTCCCCCTAGTGGGAGATATCGCTCTTCACGGCGGCTTTGGGAACCTACGTTTGGTGGGCGAATTCTAACGAAACAGAGTTTAAATTAAAACCTCCTTTCTAATAGACCGATTCATTTCATTTTTACAACACTTCTTTCTCATGAGGTACCCACGACGTATTCCGCGTTTCGTTACAATACAGCAGAAATTACGACCGGTATTAGTACTTTAGGTCCGGAGTAAACCCCCCTCCTAATAAACCGATTTAGTTTATTTTTACAACGTATTTCTCTCTTTAGATAAACACAACGAATACCGAGTTTCGTTGAAATATAACAAAAAACTACGGCTGGCATGGTCAAATTAGTGTTTTGGGTCTGGGGTAAACCCCTCGTCCCGTTGGACCGATTTTGGTGGTTAACGAACTCGTTCAATCGTTTGCTAATTGAACGCTATATACCATGTTTCGTGAAGAAAGAACAAAAACAAAATACATACATGTGCTAAAAGTTAAAAAAGATCGATAGCTACTATCGTTAGTCATGAACTATGCATATATCGACAGTAACATTCGACTATTGCCCATCCATACCCTCAATCGGCGCGCCGACTGAATAGGCTCGGCGGCGGCGGCGCCGCTAAAACCCGGCGTGGCGTAGCGGCGCCGGCGCGGCGCGCATGTCTAATGGGAATACAGAAAAGTAGGGTCTTTGTTACTTCGTCAACGCAAAAATAAATTAATTTAAATTGCATTATCAACATGTGATTCTATTGTCACATGTGCTTATTTATTTAATTTTTTTTGCTTATACACAAATAACCTAATAAGTTAACTGTTAAAAATATTATAATTAAGATCATATGTTTTTATTGAAAAATAAATTTGCGATAACGAAGAAAAAAATACCCAAAAAATGTCGTTTTTAGACTTTTTCAGGCATTTTTTTAAATTTTTCTCTCCTTAAGAACCATCCTCGAACTTCAAGGGATATTATAAAAAAAGAATTAGCGAAATCGGTTAAGTTGTTCTCGAGATTTGCGCTTACCAACACATTTAGCGATTCATTTTTATATAATAGAAGATGATAGCAGAATTTAAAAATCTAAAAATATGACTAACTAAATATTTATTGTCAATGTACGTAATTAAATAAATTTATGTGTACAAAATTTCAATATTTAATTCTACATACAAATAAGCAAATAATGGGTAATTGATGTCTAAATGCCACAACAAAGGAACCTAACAAAGGAAGGGGTGGGAGAAGGAGATAAAAATGTGATTCCAAACAAACAATTTGTTAAACTTCGGTAAAACTAAAATTTCGTAACATGGTTTCAAAATGCACGACTTTCTTGTGATTTTCATGCCCTGTTTTCACTTTCAAGACATTTTCATTATTTTCGTGACTTTTTCGTTTAGTAGACGTCCTGTAAGATGACGCAGGTCCTGTGATCCGGACTTTTTAACCTTCTGTTATCTTAGCTCCGAGCTGAAGGGAGCTTGGGTAGGCCCCTTTTAACGCCATCTGAGCGACCTTCTGTCGTTAATCGATCATAAAGTTGGAACACTTTGAGTACAGACCTCTCATAACCTATCGTTTTACCAGAGATATTCTCAAAATGAATGTAATAACGAATAAAGAAATTAATAGGAAATATTGAAAAAAAGAAAAGTAAACAACAACAAATAAACTGTGCCTTAAAACAAACCTACGTATTCCAATTGCGCGTTTTGGAAAATTGAATTAATAATTGTGGTGGAGACGTGGTGTTTTCCTATTTGATATCTGTATTTATAAGATAACCTAGTCCAAAAATTAAGATAATCCAGGTTGTTTTCTGAAAATGGTTAGAGGCCTTGAAAGTAGCTTTTTTTTATATACCGATAACAAGTACCGATCAACACCATGTGGATCAGCCTAAAACCGGTTTTATTACTTTCTTTTCTTAAGGAAACATTGTTCACGTGAGCATATTTTGCTGGTTAACGAACTTGACTTATAGTGTTAGACAACGCGATTTATAAAATGTTTTTATTATTTTTATAGACAAGTCATTTATGTAAACAATTTATTAAATTAAATTATTTTTCCTATGCTTTAGACGCACTAAAGCCCTGGTATTTGATTTCATTATATATATATATATATATATATATATATATATATATATATATATATATATATATATATGTAGCCCCTGTATGTATGTATATATAACAAGATGGAACATATACAGGTTTTAATTAATTTCTTAACCTGCAAACGGGTAAAATCTGGCGGCCAGAGCATTTCATTCACATCAGCAATGTGCCGTATGGTCAAAATCAGATACCTCAACAGTAACTGCCCTTCTGGGCTCTTGTGGCCTGTTACGGGGTTGTTTTTTTTTTTGTTTTTTTTTTAGCGCGGTTCCTCCCTCCCTTCTTGAAACATGAAACAATCCGGAAGTGCCGACAAGAAAATTTTACGTTTCAGAAACCCTAGAGACCGAAAATAACGGTTGTTCAAATTTGTATATATATATATATATATATATATATATATATATATATATATATATATTTGTCTATTCGCTCTTTCCTGGCTTCAATAATGGTCCGATTTTGATGAAATTTGGCACAAAAATCTTTCGTCTAATTTGAAAGGTCAAGTTCGTTAACCAGCATAATCCGTCACCTGGAACATGGTTTTTGGAGCGAAAAAAATATTTGCGCTTACATCATATGCTTGTAAGTACTCGTTTTATAGGCGTTTTGTGCTAGTAAAACCATTTTTAAGGCGATAGCTTTAACTGTTTCCGAGAAAATCGTAAAAATAGTAGTTAAATCAAGTTTTTGGTTTGGTTACTTAGTTAGGATCATAGGATCCGGTTAAAACATTTTCTGGATGTTTGAAATTCATACATACAAAGATGTTTAAATTTCGATTGCGTTTGGAGTTAAGGAAGGATTAGAATAAAATATTTTATAAAGAGACATGACAAGTTTTGGGAACTTCGCATATTTTCCTTAATACATATCTCGAAAACAGTTGTGAACTCATGGTAAGTGGATAGAAAGCATTCGAAAGCTTACTAAATTCTCTACATAAAGGTCCTAAAGACATTTTTGATTGGGCGATGTCAATCGGAGAAATAAGTGCTTAAAACTTCAAACAGGTTTGTTTTGTTCTTTTGAACGAGTTTTTGTCGTAGTTTAAATCACTTTTTAATTTTTGTCTAGTTCCCTTAGTTTTTTATTGCTTTTTATTTTTGTAATTGCTTCTATAAGGAAAATGTATTTGTCTGTAAAACAGGATACGTAAAATGAGAATCAATTTACTGTTGTTAGAAATAGATGGGTTAGAAAAATATTTTTATTCTTTCGTAAAGGTATTGAAATAAAAAAATATTTATACCTACGAGGACAATCAAGCAAAATTAGCAAAGAGGCGGAACAACTGAAGACTTAATGAGATGAATAGAGAAAATTCAAACATCGACTGGAAAAACATTTTTTTTTCTTTTTTTTTTTTTACGGCGCATCGACATCTGGGCCATAAGCATCAGGAAAAACATAGTAAACAAATTATGTGGCCGTTTTTCGCCAGGAGGTCCCGTGATTAGAATATAAGGCGAGAGAAGTCTTGCTTACTGGACTTGGCATTGGAACCTAATTGAGGTTGGTTTTAAATATTGTTTTTGATCCTACCTAGTTGAGACATAGATTCCATTCGGAGGACCCGAGTTCAGAAAGCGGCCGCTCAGTTTTATTAGCACTTTCCTCCGAAGGAAAGTAGCTATTGAGGTTGGACTCATGACGGAATTTTTGAAAAATTTCTTCGAATCTTTATCGATCCTACCTAGTAGACACCGAAAATGACCCCCGTTAAAATTTATATATATATATATATATATATATATATATATATATATATATATATGCATATATATATATATATATATATGTGTGTCTGTTAACACGATAGCGGCCAGAGTTTTTGTTTTTTCTTCATGAAACGTGGTATATAGCGTTCAAATAGCAAACGATTGAACGAGTTCGTTAACCACCCAAATCGGTCCACCGGTAGGGGGGGTTTACCCCGGACCCAAAACACTAATTTGACCATACCAGCCGTAGTTTTTGTTATATTTCAACGAAACTCGGTATTCGTTATTTTGATCTAAAGAGAGAATTCCGTTGTAAAAATAAACTAAATCGGTTCATTAGAAGGGGGGGTTTACACCGGACCCACAATACCAATTTGCCACTGCCAGCCGTAATTTTTGTTACATTTCAACGAAACTTGGTATTCGTGGTGGTAATCAACAGAGAAAAATGGGTTGTAAAAATAAACTAAATCGGGTTATTTGGAGGGGGGGTTTACTCCGGACCTAAAGTACTAATATACTCATAACGGTCGTAATTTCTGCTGTATTGTAACGAAATGCGGTATGCGTCGTGGGTATCTCATGAGAAAGAAGTGTTGTAAATATGAAGTAAATCGGTCTATTGGAAAGGAGGGTTTACTTTAAAGTCTGTTTCATTACAATTAGCCAGCCAGACGTAGGTTCGCAAAGGCGCTACAAGGAGCGCTATCTCCCACTATGGGGACTGTATCCTGTTCCTGCGTCAGATCAAAAGACGGAATGTGAAGTTTTTGTGTATTTATTAAGTAGTACAGTATCATGTATTAACATAACTCTGGAAGCAAATTATTTACAAAATTAATAATTGAACAGGCCTCATAAGAAATGTAAATGAGCAGAACTATTCACGTTTTTATTTTATTTATATAGGTATAGAAGTGGCGTGGCGGTGGGGTGGAACTGGCGCCCTCGCCACTCCATTCCTAAGCCACTCGTGGCGTGCTTCTTGCAAACCAGTCATTTCTCGTCATCTCATTTATAGTTTTAGCGCGGTTCTTGTTTAAATATATATATATATATATATATATATATATATATATATATATATATATATATATATATAAATTTGGTGACGCTTGGCGTTAAGGAAGTATTAGAAAAAAATATTTTATTAACAGCCATGAAAAGTTTAATAAAGAGAATATAACACTCGGAAAAACAACAGATTTGCCACGATGAAGACATTTTAATTTACCTTTTAATCTCTTCCGGTCCTTGTATAAGTAGTCTTCGTAGTGAATGGAAGCACAGTCCAACTCCGGTAGAGGTGGAAGCACAAAATTTAATTAAATTATAATTTAAAAAACAGTTTACATACAAATTAATAACAGTGATAATATTTTAGCATCTTATTTAATTCATTACAATTATTATCTATACTAAATATTTTTTTTGTTTATTTATTTATTTTTTTTTTTGTTTAACGGCGTATCAACATTAGGGCTATTAGCGCCGGGATGTCTATAGGTTACCACACTTGTCTATAATGCCAACAGCACGTGGTCGGTCACCCATTCAGGTACTGTCCACGCCCGACGTTGCTTAGCTTGGTGATCTACGGGAACCGGTTCATTCAACGTGGCTATGGCCGTTGGCTATACTAAATATTATTTCAATTAATCTCATTGTTGAATAAAGATAATTTTACGATTTATGGAGATCTGTAAGTCTGTTTAATTTCAGTTAATCAGTGCTGATATTAAGTTAAAAATTAAATGTTATTTTATGCTCAATTGTAAAACTTCGTGAATCTAACTTCTTTACACGTAATTTAATAAAGAATGGAACAAAAAAACAAACATCTGACTAGACAAAGTTGTTCTAAATTTTATGAGGATTCATTTGAAAAAAACAAAATGCATTAAAACCAGTTAAGAACATGGCTTCCTCCAGTGAGGATGTTTCTTTTGAAGGTTATCCTCAAATAACGCTAAAGCATTCGTGAGGCGCCCTGTTATAATTTTGAAAACAATCAGCTTACATCAAATAGTGCACTCTTGGCGATTCATGACAAGTTCACTAAGGACCCACTCCTTCGAGCAGTTCATGATTCGCTGGGGACATTACAGCTACTGGGGAAACAAGTTTCGTTCATATGGATTCCAGGCCATGCAGGAATCCTAGGAAATGAAAAAGCAGACATCCTAGCTAAGGAAGCGACTTCAATGGCCCTCCCGGCGAATTCTTGCTCGAGACGTGAAACGCCAAATAAAAGAACTATTATGGGAACAGTGACAAAGAAGATGGGAAACAAGCATAACCCACTTGAGAACATTTTATCCCTCAGTTCGCTCTACAATAGTCTACGATGACCTTTGTCGACGAGACTCAGTGGTAATTACAAGGCTGCGTATTGGACACACACGTCTAACACATGGCCATCATCTTGTCGGTAGGCGTCGTCCAACGTGTAATCATTGTGGTGATGTGCTTACCGTGGATCATATCTTAGCGGAGTGCTCCCAGTTGCAAGGAGCCAGGGATAGGTTTGATATTAACAGTAAACAAATTTTGAATAAAACAAAAACATATCAGAATATTATTGATTATCTTAAATTTATTAAGGCATACATACATATCTAAAAATGTAACAACCCTCGAAAAAAATATATATAGAGATTTAGATTAAAATATAATATTGTAAAATATAAACATTAGTAAAGATTGTAAATTTCAAATATTATATAATATTCGGCTAACTTAAACAGTAGGGTATTGTGCTAAAGGCCATTGTAGTCGACGCACAATAAATTAAAAAAAAAAAAAAAAAAAATCAGGATACAAGTTTAGCTCTCTCATTACGTTCAACGCACCAACAGTTTTCCATTTTTCCAACCACATAGGATGCACCCAACAGGTCTTTTAGGAGTTTGTATATTTACAAGATTAATAATATCCAACAAATCAGGATCATCGTCGTCCTGTTAGGAAGAAAACGATGTCCTAGACAACATGTTGTAGTGAACTGGACCACTTAGCTGCTATACATGTGTAAATGCAACGTACCACGCCCGGTCTACGCCATTCCCACTCGCCACTCGTGCGTGAGTTAGGCCTTAGGCCTCAACTTGTCTTTAAGGGTATCTGCAAAGGCGGAAGAAATTGGGTGCATAGGCCCAACCACACAGGTTTATTTTTTTCCTTTATAGTTCGCAGAAATCCTATTTTAACGTCACCAGACAATCCATTTTTTTGTATCGGCGTTTATTTTTTATATGGATATAAAAAAATGGATAGTCTGAAGAAGCAGAATGGGAATTCTGCGAAATATAACGTAAATAAACAACAATAATTATCCACAGCGATGAAAGCTCACAAAGAACATATATATATATATATATATATATATATATATACATATACATATAAATATATGTGTGTGTGTGTGTGTGCTTATATATGTACACGGAAATATGCGCCTAATGCCTTTTCTCTAAAATGTTCCGCGCCATATGCGTGGGATGCAAAATTATTCGTTTAATCTAATGTAAAAATGATCTGGATGGTATGTTGTCATTATTAGACGATATATTATTTAAAATCAGTTTTCTACTTTTAATAAGTACGTTGAAAGTTTTATAGAGTAGATATCCTTCACTCTTGTTTTCCTTAAGATATTTTCCTTATTCTTCGTGGAAAAATTCAATATATGAGGAGCTTGGCATCAAAGTTGGACAACTCCATTTTTTACAGTCTTCGGATTTTAGTCGATTCTTAAGTGGATTTTTATGCTGCATTTGGTTTTACAAGTTTCGTGCATTAAAAGTCCGTCACGCAGGAGCTGCATAACTAAGCACTTTCCTCAGAATTTGGGTAGTGTAGATTGCTTTCCAGAACAATTTGCTTAAAATATCCTACATAAATAAAATAAAAACATGAATAGTTCTCTTTTAAATTTGTAATGAGTAACTGATCAATTAATAATTTGCTTCCAGAGTTATGTTTACACATGGTACCTATTACACTACGTAATAAATACAAAAAACCTCATATTATCGTATTTTGATCTAACGCAGGAACAGGATACAGTCACTCTAGTGGTAGAAAGCGCTCCTTGCGGCGGCTTTGTGAACCTACGTCTGACGGGCTTTTCTATTGAAATATATTACAAATTAAACCCCCGCTTTCCGATTGACCGATTCAGCTCATTTTTACAACACTTCTTTTTCATGAGTTACCCACGACGTATACCGCGTTTCGTTACAATACAGCAGAAATTACGACCGGTATGAGTATATTAAGAATTTGGGTCAGGAGTAAACCCCCCCTTCTAATGAACCGATTTAGTTTATTTTTACAACACATATTTACCTGTAGATTACCACTACGAATACCGAGTTTCGTCGAAATATACCAAAAATCACGGCTGGTAGTGGCGAATTGGTATTGTGGGTCCGGAGTAAACCCCCCTCCTAATGAACCGATTTAGTTTATTTTTACAACAGTTATTTACCTGTGGATTACCACTACGAATACCGAGTTCCGTCGAAATATACCAAAAATCACGGCTGGTAGTGGCGAATTGGTATTGTGGGTCGGGAGTAAACCCCCCCCCCCTTCTAATGAACCGATTTAGTTCATTTTTATATCTCACTTTTCTCTCTATATTACCACTACGAATACCAAGTTTCGTTGAAATATAACAAATATTACGGCTGACATAGTCAAATTAGTGTTTTGGGTTCGGGGTAAACCCCCCCTTCCGGTGGACCGACTTTGGTGGTTAACGAACTCGTTCAATCGTTTGCTAATTGAATGCTATATACCAAGTTTCGTGACGAAAAAACAAAAACTCTGGCCGCTATCGTGTTAACAGACACACACATATATATATATATATATATATGCATATATATATATATATATATATATATATATATATATATATATATATATATATAAATTTTAACGGGGGTCATTTTCGGTGTCTACTAGGTAGGATCGATAAAGATTTGAAGAAATTTTTCAAAAATTCCGTCATGAGTCCAACCTCAATAGCTACTTTCCTTCGGAGGAAAGTGCTAAAAACAGACCGAACTTAGGTAAAATAGCATGTATTTGTTCAGTTCAGAATCAGAATATGGACAATTCCAACATAGTTCAGTTTCAAAAAATGACAATTCCTTCAGTAGCCAATGAGAAGCTTGCATTCATGCAATCTCCCAACATGCATTGAAAATCCATCATGGCTGAATGCCAAGAACCTCGGAGAAAATTGGGAAGAAATAGATCGTTTACATTATTTTAGAACACCCTCATGCATTAGAGTGTAGACGAAGAGTATATAAATTTATTGATAACGAGCCCATAATTATTTGGTTTCAAAAAATGACAGATTAAATTTAAAATGGTTCCCTTTTGGCTTCAAAAACAGACAACTCTATGACTTGGTTTCAAACATGGACAACTCCACTATTTGAAGTCTAATTACGGTCTTAATACTCATATTATTTTAAAATGCGTTTGTAAAAATGTTTCTGGGGCCTATAAGAATGACATATAAAAAAATCACCATGATACTGATATCAATATAGTAGATATGGTTTTTTGCCTCTCCTGTAAAAAAAGCAACAGTGGAGTTGTCCAACATTGATACCAGGCTCCTCATATATTCTATATAAGAAACATTGTTTTATAATGTTAAGGGGGCACCAACATTGGACCCGATCCGATAGCCACCGATTGTAGCGGAAATTACTCACTTCGCCCCATCGCGGGCAATGAGTTCTGAGCAAATGTTCTATTACAAGCAAGCAACTGGTGTAGTAACTAGAAATAAAAAAAGTCCGACTCGCAGGATCTGCGTCATCTTAGCGCGGTTCAGTTCCTATCCCTAGTGTCATTTGGGAAGATTGAATAGAAACCGTTATTATTTTGGTTCCACCTTTCCCCCCCGTAAACAAAGGGCCCGTTACCAAGGGGCAGCGTACCCTTATACCTGGAATGGCGTCCACCACTGGTTGGCCAACCCAACTAATACTAACAGTTATTTCAAATATCAAAATGTTTCTAATTTTATTGATTTCTTCTACAATAATACTAATTCTATAAATAAATGCAATTAAAAAAAACAACAACCAATTAAAATGTGAGCTAAAGAAGTACGAAAACCCGATCAAAAGAACAAAACAAACACATTTGAAGATTTAAGCACTTATTTCTCCGATTGACAACGCCTAATCAAAAATTTTGGTAGAATCTTTCTTGTAGAGAATTTAGTAAGCTTTCGAATGGTAAACTTTCGCTTCACAAGATTCTCAACCGTTTTAGAGATATTAAGGAAAATTTACAAAGTTACCAAAACTTTTCATGTCTGTTAATAAAATATTTTATTCTAACCCTTCCTTAACACCAAACGTAACCAAAATTTCAACATATTAGTTTTGATGAATGTTGAGCATGCAGAAAATGTTTCAACTGAATCCCATGATTGTAAGTACCCAAACCAAAAACGTTAATCAGCAACTATTTTTCCGATTTTCTCGAAAACGGTTGAAGCTATCGCCTTAAAAATGGTGTCATTCGTTTTCCTAGGTCAAGAAGCCTATAAAACAAGTATTTACAAGCATATGAACTCAAAAACGTAAGCGTTACGATTTTTTTTGCGCGAATTTCGCCCCAAACGCCATCTTCCAGTGGGCGGATTTTGCTGGTTAACGAACTTGACCTTTCAAATTGGACGAAGGATTTTTGTACCAAATTTCATCAAAATCGGACCATTGCTCTCTGAGCTACGCCGCGAACATACAAATATATATATATATATATATATATATATATATATATATATATATATATATATATATACAGGGTGTCCCGTAAATGTCTAGTCATATTGTGAGGGGTGATAGAGGACCCTTAGGGGAACAAAAAATGTTCTATGACGATTTCCCGAATTCTCGCACATAAGGGAGAAAACGTCGTTTTATTGTTTTTTCCAGACAAACGTACTTTTTAGAAGAATAATCGTTGTAGCTCCGTCCCAGGTGGTACTACTAAAAAGGGTGTGAAACCAATCGAAAGCTGAGTACATTTACTATAAGACTAGTTGAGAGTAAACGTAAAAATGAATGAATGTAAGTATGTATATCTTACCAAAAGAAGGCAATTCTAAATTTCCTGACATTTTATTGATATTTCTTTCCAGCGTTACTCCTCAATAAGCAGGATCTGAGATTTCCGGGTTTCAGAAAAACTTCCTCATTTAACCAGCTTTCCATTCATGTATCACAACCCTGTGTTATTGAAGTATTTGAACGATTTAAGAACAAAAGTTTTAAAAAAAACATGGATCTGTGAAAAGAAAATTATATTTTTTTCTTCAATTTATTTAAAAAGCTGAAGGGAAATATTTTTTTTATAAATGTTTACATAAATATTAAGTAAATATTTACTTAAAAGAATAAAAAAAATTTACTTCCACGGATATAAAAAAAATCTTAAAACAGTAAATAAATAAAATACACATTTATTTTGAATTTATTAATTCAGGTAACTAATACTGTGTCCAGGAGGTGGCCATTAAGGAACCCCAACCATACATTAACCTCAAAAATTACTATTTTTACCTATATCACGCATTTGAACACATTTTTACAGGACTATGTACATATTATTTATGAGGGATAGAATTTTTAATTACCACAACAAACACGCATGGGCTCACGAGAATCCCAGTGAGTTTCACAAGCGTAGCCATCAATATTAATTTAAGGTAAAGCATTTGTTTTCTAAATATAAGTACCTGTAAAAATGTGTTCAAATGCGTGATCTAGGTAAAAATAATAATTTTTGAGGTTAATGTATGGTTGGGGTTCCTTAATGGCCGCCTCCTGGACCCAGTATTAGTTACCTGAATTAACAAATTCAAAATAAATGTGTATTTTATTTATTTACTGTTTTAGGAATTTTTTTTATATTCGTGGAAGTAATTTTTTTTTATTGTTTTAAGTAAATATTTACTTAATATTTATGTAAACATTTATAAAAATGAATATTTCCCTTCAGCTTTTTGAATAAACTGAAGAAAAAAATATAATTTTCTTTTCACAGATCCATGTTTTTTTTTAAACTTTTGTACTTAAACCGTTCAAATACTTCAATAACACAGGGTTTTGATACATGAATGGAAAGCTGGTTAAATGAGGAAGTTTTTCTGAAACCCGAAAATCTCAGATCCTGCCCATTGAGGAGTAACGCTGGAAAGAAATATCAATAAAATGTCAGGAAATTTAGAATTGCCTTCTTTTTGTAAGATATACATACTTACATTCATTCATTTTTACGTTTACTCCCAACAAGTCTTATAGTAAATTTACTCAGCTTTCGATTGGTTTCACTCTCTTTCTAGTAGTACCACGTGGGACGGAGCTACAACGATTATGTTTCTAAAAACCATGTTTGTCTCGATAAAACAATAAAACGACGTTTTCTCCCTTATGGGCGAGAATTCGGGAAATCGTCATAGAACATTTTTTGTTCCCCTAAGGGTCCTCTATCACCCCTCTCAATATGACTAGACATTTACGGGACACCCTGTGTATATATATATATATATATACAAATTTTAACCACCGTCATTTTCGGTCTCTAGGGGTTCTGAAACGCAAAATTTTCTAGTCGGCACTTCCGGATTGTTTCATGGGATCAACCTTATAAGCGGGGTTCCTCCCTATTAAGGGAGGGAGGAACCGCGCTAAAATAATAAATAAAAAATTATATATATTTTTCGAAATAGATGAGGAGTCATATGAATTGGATTTAAAACAAGATACTTAAAATTTTGCTTGGTTGTAAGAGAGCATTCCAAGCGGAAGGCGAAGGGGGCAAGTGAGTAATTTACGCTAATGTATGTTTCTGTGCAGAATGGCACCTACAGTGTCCCTCTTTGCCTCATGGTATAATTCGATTTGTACTTTTTAGTTGCGCTTGACATTAAAATGAATATTTTAGTAAAAGGAGGTAAGGATATGGAATCAAATTTGTAATTGCGTTTCCCAAGGGCGAATATTGAGAAGACACAATGAGTAAATTCCGCTTAGGATTCTGTCAGTTCCATGTGCATTGCGGCGCATCAAATTTTCTTTTTTCTTTGAGATTTAATTAGGGATGTTTACATTTTCCACGAAAGATCAAAACATAATATCAACTGTTTCTATTTCAACCATTAAAAATGTCCCTATGGATGAAAACGGATACGCGCTAAGATGACGCAGTTCTTGTCAGTAGGACTTTTTTGTGATAGGTAATCTACTTGCTAACTTCTTTTTTAGCTCTAACACCTAAGACTTATTATTCAGTGATGAAGTTTAGTCGTGTTCGGTTGTGGTAGTTAATGAAACTAAATTTAAAAATAAAAATGAGTTTTTATAACAAACCTCTCGGCTTGAATTTTAAGCCTTCACCAGGGCTATAAAGAGAGGAAGAACTCATCCATATGAAAGTCCAATTGTCTGACCCCGATTTTTTTCATGCTTATTAATCGCCACGGGCAACGATCTTTTATGATTGAATAATAATTTCTATAATTACATATTATTTTCACAGAAAAGAATAGTTCGCGATGGTCGAGATCAGTGTTCCTGTAAACATCCCCTCCCAGACCTTGAACCTAGGCGCCAACGCCTTCGCACATTCCTGTCGATTATTGCACAAACAAAAGAAAACACACAAAAAGCCAAATCCACGGAAAGTCATTATTTTCAGCGAACTAAAGCGCAATTATTCTAGAATTCACATGAAACTCCGAAATGGGGTTTGAGCAACCTAGACAAGCGTCCTGACGCCACACATTGGAGTATTTGCACATAAAGACCGGTCAAAATTATATTACGCTCTTTTGTGCAATGTGATCGCATGAAAAACAATTTTCGACCTTAATTTGATGTTTTTATACAAAATATACAAATTTTGAATGAAAACTATTACACAATAAAGCTTTATTGCGAGTTCATCTTCATCGGTCATCGTTATCTTCGTCTTCATCCTCGACTTCCTCCATAATTTTGGTGCTTTCCGTTTCACCTACTATTAGCTTGCTAATATTAGATTGATTGCTTATGGCGAAAATGGGGCACTTTTAGGTAGCTATTGAGGTTGTGATCATGACGATATTTTTAAAAATTTCTTCAAATCTTTATCGATCTTACATAGTAGACACCGAAAATGACCCCCCGTTAAAATTTATATATATACATACAGGGTGGCCCAGATAAGCGGGCCACAAAAGGAATAATTACTAAACGGTTGGAGATATCAAACTTTTTCAACGAAAAAAAGTTATTGATCTCGTCGAGACTTGTCAAATGGTGCCCGGAAATAAGCAAATGCCTTCTTTTTTACTCATATGTTGCATTACATTTTGAATAACTTCAATAAAAACAAGGAAGAAACGTGCAAACGTGTTTTCGTAAAAATACGTTTTATTTGCAAGTATTCCTGATCTGAAATTAAAAATAAAAAGGCACTTCAATTTATTCAAGTAGTGCTAGGGGAATATATCTTAAGAAGTAGGGGTATTGATTACTCGCAAGGGTCTCGGGTATAAAATATGGACCGTTAACATTAGACCCAAGAGGCCCAAACCTGACGTTGATTTTCCACTCGTGCTGCCTGTCGACACTCCAGGTCCAACTGAGGTTTTCAATCGCACCAATGTGTGGGTGTGTGTGTGTGTGAGTCAGTAAACACAAGATTTTGTTTTTTCGCCATGAAACGTACAAGGGGAGTATACGGCGATGGGGTCACCGATTTGGACCAAATTTTTTCTGGTGATTCTACGTCGAAAAATAGATCGACGCGTTCCGTCCAATGCGCCCTAGGAGCTGAGAAATAAAATAAAATAGGCTGAAAGTGCTTTATTTTTTATATCGTGTTTAAAAAATGATATCGACATGATTCTTTCACCAATTCATTTGTTTTATAGAGTAAATTAAAAGAAAAATATAATCAGTAAAGAATAATTTATATTTCGTCAAATATATTCAAAAATATGCTTACGTTTTCAAGTAAACTAGTATTATACATTTTTTCACACCAAAAATAATAGCAGATTTAAATTTAGCAACCCAAAAAAAACCCTAATGTAGTGAATATCATTGAAAACAAAAAATAATGATTTTTCCCAGTCTGGAAGAGGCTAAATATTTCTAAGCGAAAAAGTAATGTGACGTTTTGAAATTCAATATCTCCCCTTGAGATAATCCGATATTTACGTCATTGAAATCTTTCGAAAGAAGAAAGACTCCTTTTTCTAACCGTATAAATGACTATTGTATTATCTCAAAAGATACTTGCGAAAAATGGTTCTGAAAATAAATAACCCGACAAGTAACTAAAATCTCGATATCTCATTATTTTGGGATAAAAAAAAGTACCTAAATAAATACTCTCTAAAAACGTTCAATTTAAACAACAAAACAATAAAAGACAGTTGGAAGATAAAGCACATACATCCCACTTCCATATTCAATAGGAGATTTTATCTAAACTTAACCACAATAGACAGGGTCGGCGCTAATAGCCAAGATTTGTTGATGCGCCGTAAAAAAAAAAGAAAAAAAAAAAAAAAAAAAAAAAAAAAAAAATAGACAGGGAAACAAAATAATCAGACGAGTGCGGAAGAATAGATTTATGCGATTCCAACTATGTCTTTTTTCTTATATATACATTTTAAGGCGCAACTACTTTTGGGCTATTAGTGCCAAAATATGACTTACTGTCCATTGATGCTCATACATACGGAAGTTGATGCATCCCAAAAAAAAAAAATATGGAAGGAAGGTTATGTAAAATTATAGCAATCATCCTAAATGATTTATTCAATGATTCCTGAATTTGTAAATATATTTCTGTAAACCTTTAAATAAAGAAACATTTTATTTTATTTAATGACCTTTAATATTTTAGATTCTTTTAAATCTCAAGATTTAATGATCCATGAAAAGTTTTAAATTGATTATTTAAATTATTTATCTTTTAATTGATTGTCACCTGAAGTGTTCCATATCAAGAATGGATTACAATTGTAAATAATCAGGAAACTTGACTTATTACTTCTCCCATCAATTTTACATTAAAATGGCATACAATTGTATTCATACATTATTTCGGGATCTAACTAAATGCTACGCAAGACAATTGTTTGTTTGTTTACTTGTGTTTAAGGGCAAAAAAACTGCAAGGTCATCATTGCCGGGCAAGGTAATTATCTTTAAAAGCTTTTTAAAAATGTTTTAAAAAAAAGTCAATTTCGGGACGCATTTAAATTATGGCTTTCGTTTAAAGTCCTACTCATAATGGAAACATCTGTTTAAAGAACTCTTCCACTAGTATTTCAAATGTAAAACACCGAATTATATATATACATATATATATATATATATATATATATATATATATATATATATATATATACCGTATTTGTAGTAAAATTAAAAAAAGAGTCCGAATAGGTGCTTTATATTTTATATGATATTCCAACCGATTTCGAGATATATAAGAATATAAGTAATAATCAAAAGAAAAATCGACTTATTTTTTTTCATTTCCCTCGAAAATATTTATAGATGTAGTCTTCAAAATGGTTTCATTAAATTCCCCAAGTCTAATTTTTATTAAAACTTGTACTTGGAAGTCTATTAACGCAAAAACGTAAGCGTTACGATATTTTTTTTCTTGCGAATATCACATCAAAAAACATGTTCCCGTGGACGGATTCTGCTACTTAACGAACTCTAAATACACATATCTATTGACATTGATTAGGCTTTCATTCATATATATATATATATATATATATATATATATATATATATATATATATATATATATATATTCACCACTTGTTCTTGACAGCGACCACTCACTCATTGGTATTTAATGAATTCCGAATTAATGTAGGAATTGAGTCTTGTCTGATGTGAGGTCAAGATCGATAACCGCCAGAATCCGCCCACCGGAACACTTTTTTCAGCAAAAACCAGTAATGTTAGGGCCGCGGAAGTTGGTATTTACTTGAAAACTTGTTTATTTTATTTTTTCAGTTTAAATAATTAAACCAGCTAGCTTTAAAAGAATGTAAAGTTCAAAACGTTTGATTCATGTTTGAGCCGTCAATATTGGGAGTTAAATATTCTTCTTCAACGGGTTCACGAATTTACCTACATTTTTTTCATAATTATCTTTCTCAGCTTAGACAATAATAATTCCAGAAACCTCTTAATAAAATGAACTACTAAGATCTACTTTTACGTAAAATTACTTAATTTTTTTTATTATTTAATTTGAACTATTGGGTTACTCCTTGTTAGAGAGAGTATACGATTTATATAATGTAATTAGCAGGTCGAGTTTCTTCATTTATGGTTCCACTTAAAACAATTCTCTGTTTAAGAACGGTGGAAACCTGTAAATAGCCCGGCGCTAATAGCCTAGGTGTCGTAAAAATCGCCTCTTTTTTTCATACATATATAAGATCCTTTGAACCGATCAGAATAACTAAAGAATGAATCAACGATAGAATTGTCTGATATTTTGTGGTTTAAACAATTGTAATCAAAGTAGAACAATTAGTTGAATAAATTATTTCTGTACTTGCTTATATTTGTAGATTTTTCTAATATAACCTTATCAAACTTAGAGGCTACATCGAAACTGAAATACTTCCTAAGTTTTGGAGAATTATAAAAAAAAAGAAGCGATCTTTGTTCTTAAGGTCAGTTGCAGTTTATTTATATAGTTTTAGCAGTAAAAAAAATATCCAGAAATCACTTTTAGTATATACCTCCTAATCTCATATTTTATTAAAAAACAACTTTAAACAAAGCTTTGGGTAATTATAACTCAAGAGTTCTTTTGCCCTAAAAACAACAAGAAACATAGACTTACACAGGAGAAAATATTCGTCCTATATTAAGATTTCTATTCGTGCTTTTGGCTAGTAGAGAGATTGTCAAAAATACTGCTGTCAATGAAACATCTAAAAGGCTAGACATTTTTTTAAATGGGACATTACTTATTAGCTAAAATTTTCGATTTTGTCAACATAATTGTTGATATCTGAACACACACATACACACGCTTTTGAACGGCCTGACGGTACGTTCCCCATGAGCTGAGCAAAAGGAACCAATTTCCATATGCGATGACTTACTTAAAAGAAATGTGGAGGATGGTTTTATGAAACGTATCGTGAGTGGCGACGTAACATAATGATGGAGCACTACCACTACCACTAGGATTGCCACCATAGGATAGAGTACGATGAAACACTACCACTAGAAACTCCAAAGTGGTTTATGGTCTGTATTTGGTGCGTTTGCTCCTTCCAATTAGGTCGAATGAAAGCAGCAATAGAAGAAAACAGGCCAGATTTAGCAAATAGGAAACTTGTAATATTCCATATGAGAATACTCAGCTTCATGTGTCAGCAAGCTCCGGATAAGCGGTTTCAACTCATCAGAGTAGGGCAAACTGTTATAAATTATATAAGTAATGAATAATGATTAAATGAAAATTCGGAATGTGACTAATGATATATGATTGATCAATACTTTTTCTCCATGATGGGTGACTAACGACTAACGACTAACTTCTAACATCTGATTAATAATTAAAACAGGCTTGGACTAATGACTAAACTAAAATGAAATAAAGATTTCGTAAAATTTATAAAAAACGGTCTTTATTTATAATTGATGATTAACATCACACAAATTTAGGAATAATTATTAAAAAAAAAAAGCGTTGGCCAATATTTTCAGTGTTAGGCGTTATAGCAATCATAATTACAGATGTAATCACAATTATTGTAAAGAAAAAGTCCCCATATTGTTCAGCTTTACTCAGTCTGCACAAACAGTCTGCTCAAAATATAAAAGGTAACTTCTTCATGAAGGAATTCCAAACCCCAACGTATATGTTGGTATTAGCCTAATATCAAAAGTAACTTACAACCTTAGTCATGTCAATCATTGCTATAGGCTATCAACAATCCACGTATTCCGGTCCGCGAGATAGCTAAGGGATTAAATTATTCCAAATATTTTAAACTTTTAGCGAACTTTATTTGTTCCTAAATTTCTCTGCGAACTTTCTGGACAAGCCTATGTAGAATATTCAACAAACAAATAATATGAAGCCGCATATTGAAAGTAGAGGCATAGCGTTCCTTATTACGAGCGCTCGATTATTTTTCAATTTATTGAACCTGAATTCTATTAGTGCCTAAACAATATTAGTTCTCAAATCATAGTTTGCATAGTTTTCTCAATTAAATATACACGAAGTCTTTGTTTAGATGAGCTTTTACAGCTGGAATTTAGATTTCTTGACACGTGTAACGCATATCTCAGAAATATACTGCAACTTGCTAAGTATTCAGCCTGGCATACCTCCAAAGGAATGTGGAAGTGTTTAGATGTATATTACCTTACTCAGCAATGGAATCCTCTCTATCTGCCAGGTGCCTTGCTCCTGATGGCACTTATGCAGCAGTACATGTTGGAGTAATGGACTTCTCAATGGAGGATGGTCAAATCTTCTCGTATATCCAACATGTTACCCGGCGGCACGCCATGCTACGCAAATAAAATTTAAGACTAGAAAAAAAAACTTCCTACAGGGCGACTCGAACTTGGAATCTTGCAGCTGTCGGCACCCAGACATGAGTAAGCAGCAGTGGAGAGGATAGCATATTTAGCTTTGGACTTGAATTTGCCAAACAACTGAGAATATGCCACAGATGATAAAATTATGTACCATCTTAGTGAATATCTTATTTTATAAAGTAACGATTTTTGACAATTTACTCTTCCGTAACTGTCCGGGTTTACAGTTTCAAATCCGCGACCTCCGACCTGTGAGTCCTAGACTATTTTGACCTAGCCCTGCATCAAGACCTACCTGTGTGCCAAGTTTAATCAGAATTGGTCAAACGATGTTGGTTTGTGTAAGAAACAAACATACAGACAGACTAACATCTGAATTTTATTTATGTCCATCCACAACCAAGGCGCTAACACCTATAAAACAGGTTTTCCATATTTTAGACGCAATTGAGGCTTGCGGATACGAAGGGTGAACTCAACAAAAGGTAGCGTGAGGAGAATGCGTTAAAATATTTTTTCCATAAGAGCGAACACCACTTGATTACATTCAAAACATTTCTTCGTTTTGGGATGTCTCAATGTTTATTTATTAATTTACATTAATATACAAATTATATAATAATTGACCAGCAATAAGTGTGACCTTGATGTTGAGTTTGCCCTTCCTATCCTCAACGCCTCAATTTCTCCATGTCGGGTTACAAGAAACGTACCTAAAACTTGAAATTGAATAAAAAGAGCATAACTAAATAGTAAAGAGTAAAAAATAAAATTGAGTGCCTCACTTTTAGATCTGATACTGAACGTTTGCATGTATTTATAACAACAACAACAAGAAAAAAAGCGCAAACAGCTTCTTCTTAAGAATCGCAAACTTGGTCCTGAGCCAGTTCTAGAGATTCAAGGCAAATAGTAAGGTTGAATCAAACACAAGGACTGCATAGGATTCTAAAATATGCACTTACTTGAAGGATGTTATGCCCCAAGAACAAGGTAACAAATTATCTCTATATAATTTTTGAATATTTATCCATCTTTCCTATAAACATCGCCGAAAATATAAGAAAATTCTACTAGAAGTTCATAAATAATTTATTTACAGAACCAAATATTTTGAGCATTATTCAGCGTTCCTTATATAAGAGATTTGGAATAGCTGATTTCAAATTCATCAAACAGTTTTAATACGATTGCAGATTAAATCTGTTTGAGCAATTTTAAACTTGCCGTAGGAGAGCTTCTCAAAGGATTGAGATTGTAGATTTTTTTCTTGAGACAAATAAATACAATATTGTTTAAATTGCATTTATTATGGCATTTTTGTACATATTAATAATATATGTATACATGTATTTATATATATACGTGTATATATATATATATATATATATATATATATATATATATATATATATATATATATATACAACGCATATTTGCATATATTTTATGAATTCAGCGTTCTGCTAAGTTTGAAAAAACTAGAAAAAAAAAGAGAAAATCGCTCCAGAGAAAGTTTATTACAGAAAAATAATAGGTTAGCCATAAATTCATTCGAAAAAAGAAAAGCATCATATATATCCTTTTAGATTATATTTCCCAAAAATGTGTATTATTAATACAGGGGCGTTAAATTAAAAAAAAACAAGATTGGATATTATAAATAATTTTCAAATTAATAATTCTAAGGAGGGTTGTAAACCCCGAAAAAAAATAATAATATTGGAGGGATGTGGAATACCTCATACCCTCCGCCATTCCTTATTCCTTATACAGTAATTTCAGTTTCCTTGGACAGAAAGGTTTTACATTGTAAAAAAATAAATACATTACAACTTAAACATACCAAAAGAAATGTGATAACTTCCCTGCATAGAGGCTCAAATTTCGCAAAGCATTAATACAAAATAACCAAAGAAATTTTTCCATGGTTATTATTGAAAGCAAATTGTTGAGATTGCGAACGTGCAGATAGTCAGGCTTAGATCATAGTAGATGAAAAAGCTTCATTTTTATTAGCACTTTCCTCCGAACGAAAGTAGCTACTGAGGTTGCACTCATGACGGAATTTTTGAAAAATTTCTTGGAATCTTTATCGATCCTACCTAATAGACACCGAAAATGACCCCCGTAAAAATTTATATATATCTATATATATGCATATTTTTGTTTTTTCTTCACGAAACATGGTATATTGCGTTCAATAAGCAAACGATTGAACGAGTTCGTTAACCACCAAAATCAGTCCACCTGGAGGGGGGGGGGGGGTTTACCCCGGACCCAAAACATTAATTTGACCATGCCAGCCGTAGTTTTTGTTATATTTCAACGAAACTCGGTTTTCGTTATGTTGATCTAAAGAGAGAAATACTTTGTAAAAATAAACTAAATCGGGTTATTTGGAGGGGGGTTTACTCCGGACCTAAATTACTAATAGACTCATACCGGTCGTAATTTCTGCTGTATTGTAACGAAACGCGGTATTCATAGTGGGTATTTGATGAGAAAGAAGTGTTGTAAAAATGAAGTAAATCGGTCAATTGGATAGGAGGGTTTACTTTAAACTCTGTTTCGTTAGAATTAGCCTGCTAGACGTAGGTTCCCAAAGCCGCCGAGAGGAGCACTATCTCCGACTAAAGGACCTGTATCCTGTTCCTGCGTCAGATCAAAAGACGGAAAATGAAGTTTTTGTGTACTTATTAAGTAGTACAGTATCATGTATTAACATAACTCAGGAACCAAATTATTTACTAAATTAATAATTGAACAGTTCTCATAAGAAATGTAAATGAGCAGAACTATTCACGTTTTTATTTTATTTATGTACTAGGTTATTTACAGCAAATTATTTAGTAATGTAGTCTACACTACAAAAATTCTGAGGAAAGTGCTTTGTTATGCAGCTCCTGCGTGACTGACTTTTTATCATTTATCTTGTTTAGGCTGAAGGTCAATGAATAAAATTCGAAATTAACACTATAGTCATTAAAATTATTATTATGTGTAATTTCGAATTTAACTCATTGATCTTCTGCCTACGCTTGACAAATTGTTTACTTAAATCAAATAAATTTAATCAAATAAACAATAAAACAAATTTTAAAACTTCTAAAATAAATAATTACCTACATTATTTGGCAATAAAAAAAAAAAAAAAAAAAAAAAAAAAAAAAAAAAAAAAAAAAAAAAAAAAACCTAAATAAACGGAACCATAAATTAAGAGAAAATATCTTAGCTACCTAAATCAAGGAGGCTATTAGTGTGTACAATAGCTCAAGGTCAGTTACCTAGGGTTGACTGAACGTCCGGGAGATATGATAGATAAAATGATAGATGATTCCATACCAAGGGAAAGGGGGTTAATTAGATCATATATAAATTATGTATTCGTACTGTTTCCTTTTAAATTACTTCTTTTTTTTTTTTTTTTACCGCACGTGTCTATCCTCAACACGCCACGCCCTAAAATGCCGTACGGTCATAAATCATGTAACTCTTGCTGTTGAGTTTTCAAGGCCAGTAACGGTACAAATTTACAAACACGTATATATATACGTGTTTGTGTGTTTGTCAATATATATATATATATATATATATATATATATATATATATATATATATATATAATATTGTTTATTGGTTCGTTACTCGCAACTTAAGATAGTCTCTTTTACTAGTGGTAAAATATTAAATTTAGACCTTGTCTTAGAAAAAAAAGAAGAATGAAAATTAATAACATCCGTCCCGCAGGAGCTGCATAACTAAGCACTTTCCTCAGAATTTTTGTAGTGTAGACTACATTACTGAATAATTTGCTGTAAATAAACTATATAAATAAAATAAAAACGTGAATAGTTCTGCTCATTTACATTTCTTATGAGAACTCTTCAATTATTAATTTTGTAAATAATTTGCTTCCAGAGTTATGTTAATACATGATACTGTCCTACTTAATAAATACACAAAAACTTCATTTTCCGTCTTATGATCTGACGCAGGAACAGGATATGGTCCCCCTAGTGGGATATAGCGCTCCTCGCGGCGCCTTTGGGAACCTACGTCTGGCGGGATAATTCTATTGTAACAGAGTTTAAAGTAAACCCTCCTTTCCAATAGAACGATTTACTCCATTTTTACAACACTTCTTTCTTATGAGATACCCACGACGTATACCGCGTTTCGTTACAATACAGCAGAAATTACGACCGGTATGAGCATACTAGTACTTTAGGCCCGGAGTAACCCCCCCCCCCCCCCCCCTCCAAATAACCCGATTTCGTTTATTTTTACAGCACATTTTTCTCTGTTGATTATCACCACGAATACCAAGTTTCGTTGAAATATAAACAAAATTACGGCTGGTAGTGGCAAATTGGTAATGTGGGTCCGGAGTAAACCCCCCTCCTAATGAACCGATTTAGTTTTTTTTTACAGCGTATTTCTTTCTTTAGATCAACATAACGAATACCGAGTTTCGTTGAAATATAACAAAAACTACGGCTGGCATGGTCAAATTAGTGTTTTGGGTCCGGGGTAACCCCCCCCCCCCCCCCCCTCTGTGGACCGATTTTGGTGGTTAACGAACTCGTTCAATCGTTTGCTCATTGAACGCTATATACCACGTTTCGTGAAGAAAAAACAAAAACTCTGGCCGCTATCGTGTTAACAGACACATATATATCTATATATTTATATAAATATATATATATATATATATATGCATATATATATATATATGCATATATATATATATGCATATATATATATATATGTATATATATATATATATATATATATATATATATATATATATAAATTTTAACGGGCGTCATTTTCGGTGTCTACTTGGTAGGATCGATAAAGATTTGCAGAAATTTTCCAAAAATTCCGTCATGAGTGCAACCTCAATAGCTACTTTCCTTCGGAGGAAAGTGCTAAAAAAAAATGTACATAACAAAAATATAAATACTTTAAATGACTGTCCATAAATAGGATATTTACTCTTGTTTTGGATGAATGTCGTAACAACGTCAGCATAAAATTTAATAATATGAATTGTAAATCTCCAAATGAAACTCAAGTTTGTTTACAATATTTTAGTATATACACTCAGCGTCAAAATTTTAGACACACTATGAAAAATACTATTTTTGACTTTCTATTTGAATAGATCAACAAACCAATACGAATTCAATTATTTTTAACTTATCTTAGACTTATCTGGCAATGCCAATTAGTATTATAACCCATTACAAAATGTATATAAAATAAAAATGCTTAAAAACGGATTCTAGGTGCGTCAAAATGATAAACACACTGGAAGAAAAAAATAATAAAAGAGGAATTTAAAATTCTGTGGCTTTTCCATCTCTTTTTATTACTTAAAAAATTCAATTTCGAATTGAATAAAATAATTGTTTAATGTTTCTTGAGGTATGTAATCCCTCGAAGCTAGATTTTTACTTTTTAGCTCATCGATTGTGGAAAATTGTCTTGCCTCGCTATATACTCTTCTAGCGAGAATTCCCTAGGCATTTTTAATAATATTAAGGTCTGGAAAAATAGCCATTCTTTCGGATGAACCATTCCTTAATAATTCTTACCAAATGAATTGGAGCATTGTCTTGCTGAAATGCAGATGAATCTTCTGCCATGCCATTAAAAGTGTTTTTTTATTCTTCTAATTTGTTTTGATACTCATGTGAATATATTCTCTTAGAAAGAAACACCAAGTACCCTTTCTTCATTAACCTAATATTTGCCCAAACCATTACATTTCCTCCGCTCTCTTGGCACCGGGGTAATATAAGTTCTACTTTTCTTAAATCATGAAAATGAAAAGGAAAACCATCAAGTCCATCCAAATCAAATGTTTTCTCATCAGAAAAAGAAACTTTCCTCTATTAATCGGTCCTCAAGATAACTTTTTCTGCAAAATCTATTTTATGATGAAAGAGGTTTCGCGCTACTTCTTTTCTCACTATGTTTGTTGATCTTTCCAGTAACCCATGCACATTCCTTGACTAGGTATAAACACAGGCTTCCTCTGCCTTTGCTTTGACTGTTTTGCATGAGTGTGATGTGAGTCTTAGAACAATTGTTTCTCCGTCATTGATAGAGTTGGTTGTCTTCCAGTTGAGCAATGGGTACCGTAAGGCTCTTCGAACGGGCTAGATTCGATAAAATTAGTTTTATGTGACTTGGAATCTCCCTAAAACCCATCCCATCCTTGTGTAGCAAAGAAATTAAACGTCACTCTTCTCGAGACAACCACTTCTTTTTTTCTTATTCTTTAACTGGAAAATTCTCAACTGTTGTCGTTGACATTGACCACAGGAGAAATGGAAAATATCAAATCTTAATGCTTTTCAAGGGTTAAGGTCTAAAAATGCCTTATCAACCGTTAGAAAATTAAAGGTTTGTAAATAACAACAAGTGTGTCTATCATTTTGACGCACCAGAATAACAACATTATCAGTTATTTATTTATCTCTTGATATAGCACAGAGGTAAACTATAAATTACATTTTTTACAACTATATACATTGGAAATAACTTATAAAAAAATATTGAACCACAATTTGAAACATATTATATTCAGTTTTCGAAATTTTAAGGGTGTGTCTATCATTTTGACGCTGGGTGTATGTTAAAAATCTTTAAATGTTGATATAAAGTGTCGATTGGCCTCCCGCTGGTACAGGGGCAAACGCCTTGGATTGTCATGCGAGTGATGCAGGCTCGAGCTCCACCTGCAGTAGGTTGAGTTTTTCTGGGCCACTTATAAAATTTCCTTACTGTATCAAGGATCTTTAGGACGGGTGAGTGTCTATAGGTAACCTATGGCTAATATCCTAGGTTTAGATGTCGAGTGGATGTTGAAATCTATGTAAACCGTACATTTACGACATTTATAAACAATCTTGGTATTCGCTTAATCTAATGACCAATGGATGTCTAGAATATTGGTTACCTGTGGCAGTTAAGGCTTATAGTGAGTCCGAATATATGGTAACGGAATTACTTTTCGCAGCAAAATTATTAAGAGCCTACTATTTCTCGAGGTATTTTTTAGTAAAATGAAACAGATTTAATTCAGTCGAGACATGTAAAACTATCGAATATGAAAAATCTCGTATTTCAGATTCAATACTTTGCTCTTGGATTGTGGACGATACGGCTTGTCGAAAATTGTCGCAACTCTAATCTCTTTAGAATAGCCGGTAATGCAATATATTACTTCGTCAATGTATAGAATATGTTCGTTCGCTAGTTTGCTCCGATTTTCATATTCGATAGTTCGACATGGTAGGGACGATATGATCGTTGTGTTTTTTGTGAAATACTAAACTCGGAGCTTTATATTACAATAAAATTGTGCGGAGGCCCGATGGTCTTGAGTGCTAAGGCGTGTACACTCCGTACCTAAGGTGTTTGATTCCCACTAGGGATGGTGGTTCTTCATTCCAAACAAGAAAATGCATCAGCCCGATCCTGACGCGAAAAGGGTGGTGACCTATAGACAATCGGTCCCAAAATTCTTTGTCAATAACAAATGGACATTAACATTTGAATAAATAAATTGTCTAGAGGCCATCTCTCTATTCCAAGAGCTACGGTACAGTTAAAATTGTTTTGCCATCACAACATAGCTAATTCTGCTGATTCACGTACACAATGTGATAAACAGCTGTCATTAAATGCCATTTTACGGACGTAAAATAAGGAAAGCCACCCGATTAGGCCAGGTCTTCTTAGCAATTTTCTAATCCACTTTATTGTCATCCGATGTAGCCATTAATCTTTTAAATATTATAAATCTTTTAAATATTGTATGAGGCGCTCTATATTCTCACGTAAATACTACTTGACGGTTAATAAATTGAGTAATACAGAATAATTTATATCTATAATCTGTTAATACTACAGTAATATATGACTAAGAATATCAACAAAGCTCATTGCATTATTAAGGTTTAGTATGAAACACATTAGATAAAAAGAGGAACTTATTCTACTTTAACTAAATCATTCTCTAGGACAAACAAAGATATTTGTTTTTAAACTAATAACATTTTAAGAAAATAAAAAATAGGAACTGTGCCTCAAAGGTGATCAAAACACATTTGAAGGCGGGTAACTAATATATTAGGGCATAGGCCATAAACCACCTAAAAATGGTGGTGTAGACTTACTAGGATTGCTCGTTGTTTGTGGACTCATTCAGGTTTGATCGCCATACAAACTCGCTATGTTTTACTTCTCTACATCTTACCAAGTAGCAGAAAAGGTCTTGATAAAAATTAATAATAAATAAGGGTGAACTTTCGCCAGTCAAATTATTATTTAAATAATAAAATTAATTAAAAAAAGAAATTAATTTCAATTAAAGAAGAAAGGACGGGGCAGCTAATCAGCAATACAGGTCCCTTAGAAGAGTTATGTCACTGAAACGTTACAATATGTATGCGGGCTTGCAGCCATTTCTTAAAACTAATCATGGAATATAAAATTTAATAATTATATTTATGGACATTTATCTGAATATCTACTTATGTTATATAAACGAGTTTGTTTTTAACGAAATTCACTTTCGAAAAACTTTATTATTATTAATATTATTCGCATTATAGGACGTTTCTTCCTTCTTATATGCAGGAAGCCCCTATCATCAGGCGAGTAATGTGTGTTTCAGAACACACACATATATATATTCCGGTAAACGTCTAATCGTATCTTCACGTGGGGAACGGAATGAAACGTTTTTCAAGGATATAATTAATCATTTTCAAGGAAAGTAGGAGAAAATACATTTTTTATTTCGTCGGTTAAAAAACGCCATACACACTTGGAATTTTGTTCTCGTGTTCCACATTGATCAAAACTTCGATATTTATAGTTATGTTTTAAGAAGGGAAATAATTATTAAAATATTTATATTATTACATTTTTTTTTGTAATTTTTTAGGTGTTACGGTTAATTGCAATGTCCACCACATTATATTTTTTTTTGTCAATTATATATTATTACATAATGCAATAATATTGTAAATAAAACATAATTAAACATATTTACTCATGGACAAGTAAATTGACTCAACACATGAAAACATGCTGAGATCACACCACAGTATATTTTTCTAAAATCAAAGGTATTGAGTATCGTAAAATTATGATTAAAGATTAGCTTATAAAACTATCAATTGAAGAGGCTAGTGGATGAAGGTTTAATGTGATGTTTGTTTATATTTATGATTGTTGTACTCTTGAAATAACCTTGAACTCGGCTATGAGTTATACTATCTAGGTACTACTATAGAACAATCTAGAGCTTATTTTCTCAAGTAAACAATAGATAAATAAGTTATTTTCACGGTAAAATTACTAGTTGATTTCAATTTTAAGACAATGTTCTCAAAATTAAGTTCGACACCGCAGGAACTTCGACATCTCAATGGGTTTCCGTAAAATATCTCCGGTCATTTGGGAAACTTGGAATAAATATAGTAAATTCTGTGAAAAATGTAAATGTCTACTATTTCTGTTTTTAGCATAAATATGACTAAACTGGAAAAAACTGTCACAAAAAAGTGTCCGCTGGCGGGGTGGCCATGTACGAAAAAGAAGACTGTATGTTATACAGTACATTACATAGGTTTGTCAGGTGGACCTAATGCATATTTATGTTCATGAATTTGAGTAGAATGCTCTGAACAAAATTAATTAATTAATTAATTAACAAAACGTGTTTCCGAGTGAAGTGCCTATGCCGAGTGAACGCAATGCTGATTTGAAGATATTTTGAGAAAACTTCGATTGGTCTCTTTTTAATTGTTAAGTTTTTTTTGGTCCTCCTTCAATACATATAAATAAATTTAAATCCTCTGTTCACTCCCGTAACACCCGATCTCGTCCTTCCGATCTTTATATTCCTTCCCACCGAACAGCAATATTCGAAAAATCATTCGTCACTCGAGCCACCTCGCTATGGAATTCCATGCCTTCGTTTGTCCGCCATTCTGCCAACCTAGAAACCTTTAAATCCCGACTCTTCCACCACTTTCTATCCCTACAAGTTTTACCCAATCCCTAGTTTATATTGAAGCTGTACATTATATACTAAGTATATATATTATCTAATATAAGTTTATATATATATTAAATTCATTATTATTTTGTAATTTCAAAATTATTCCTATGGGACTTGTGTCCCGGAATAAGAATAAAACTTTTCATTTCATTTCATTTTTAAAATTAAAACTCTTTTTTCTTCATTATATTTTTTTTTACCTCAAGTTTTTATTCTTATTTTAGAAAGTATGAAAAAGAAAAATCAAACAGGAAAAAAATTAACATTTCAGGAAATTAAACTTCAAAGTCGTTTTCTCAAAACTACGCTTTTCAAATTGGGCGATATTCTGGCATCTTTAGTTTTTGCCCGATCAATTTAAAATTTTAAGTGTATCTTTCCGATAATATATGCTAGTAATGTACGTAGGATTTTTTCGATTCATTGAATTATAACGATTTTATGACCGACGGATTTTTTGATAGAAAAAGAATAATTGTTCACAATTTTCGAAAAAATTAATATTTCTTAAAACTCCTATGTACTTTACCTGATTTAACCTTCTTATTTCAAAATTATTTTAGTTTTTCATTCTAGATTAGAAATTGTCGCCTGCAGACTATCGCCCGTGTTTCCGATCGCCAGAAAAAGCGCCGCCATTTTTTTTTTTTTTGAAGAATTGAAAGGTTTTTTTTTTATACTTTAACATCCCATATTAAATGTTTGATATAATGAATTGAAAAATATAGATTTATTTGTTATTTATAAAATTCAAGAAAATTTTAGAATAATAATTTTGATCGCATAAGGTAGTGTTACCTTAAGTCAGAGTGATGTTGAATGTACTCAGTTAAAAATCCATTATCATTAGAATACGTAAACGAAAAGTATTCAAAGGGTATCGACCGAAAAGGCAGTTTTTTTGTTTTTTTTTTTTAAAGAGGATCACGAACCTTTGTTTATTGTTTACACGGCGACCCAGAAAAACATCTTCCTGGTTTTCACAACTAGATTTACGATCCCGGTCTTTCAGCTGTTAGTCATTTTCTCGTGCTAACTAACAATAAAACACCAAGTAACGTTCCCCCTCAGTCGGAGAAGTAACTCACGCCCGTCACGTTGTACGCTGGGATAAATATTCAGAGGAGGAAATACCCAGAATATTTATCCTAAAGTGTATAATTAACCTCTGTACCCTTAAAACTAGCACGCCTTCAGGTTGGGTTTACATCAATGGATAGACATGATTCATCGAAATGCTTTTCGTCGTAGTGGAAGCCTTTATTACGTTTCATTTCTCTGATGTTATCGTTTATGAGAAAACAGATACAATCGGAACCGATAAAAATTTTGTTAAATCCGTCGCGGAAAGTGGTGATTGTTCCATAAAATGGAAAGGAGGCATTTGTCACAACTATCCCGAAAACTACGAATAACCAAAAGTATTGAGACTCTTCCAGATTTCTGATCTCGCGTTCGGTAAAATATTCGAATCCATAGTTCTTACGCAATTATCTCCTCTAAACGTGGAATCATCTGAAAACTAGTGTGGTTTCTTGTCTCGGATCAACCTGGCGAGCTCCCAAATAGAGTATGCTACTGTCTGGTGGACATGGGCATCAACATATTTTAGAAAATCTAGAAGATATTTTAGGGTTTTCACGAAGAAAGACAGAGTGCTCTGAGGACGCAGTATCACTAGAATTAGGAAACATCCAGCCGTGCAAATTTCTTAAAATAAAATTTAAAAGAATACTCCGACGAAGGCCATGTTACACAATCGAAGATTTTTTAAAAATACATTTAGCATCCGCACTGGCATTCTGAGTGAAATCTTTAAATGTGTTATTTATGTTATATGTACACGTCATACTTGACTTACCAAAAATTTGTAAAAGATATATATATATCTTTTACAAGTTTTGGGGAATAAAGGATATTCTATTCTAGAATCCTTGGAGAAGCAGAGGACCTATAGCCCGACCGAAAACAAAAGAACCAGGTATTGCGCACGCGCTGCCTTCAGCCCATGTGTGGAAGGGCCTAGCTACCCTCCGGCCAAGCCCCTATGGTTCTTTTGTTTGCGATCGGACTATGTTTCTGAATTATTTGTAACTGTATCTTAATGCGATGTTCCACAATTTCTTACATGCTTTAAGGCTTCTCATCACAAAAATGGAGATAACATCTAGGTTTACATAAATAAGATAGACAAGTAAGAAGCCAAACTTTTTCACCTTTGTAAAAATAATTCGTCGTGCTGTAATGATGCAGTTAATAAAGGCAATTCTGGATTTAAATCCCAGCCTGGCTAGTTGATTTTTCTGAAAAATACACTTGAAAACCTCATCAAGAATCCTCTATACTCTTGGGTGTAATTTAAGAATAGGATAGGGCAAAAGCAATCTTTGCTAATTCGGTCAATCAAAATTTAAATCATAGTTTTTGTTCTAAGGCACAAATCAAATTGAAATATCACTAGACAAATCATAAATCCCTTCCTCCCACGTACCATATCCAATCTCCAGTTGATTGTCGGGGCGGCCCCAGGATAAAGGAAGCAGGATACCACGGCAGTGTTATCGAATTGCCTGCACATCGAATTGGCTACATTCGTCGTCTTATCTTTCCTTGTAATCAGTATCTTATCAGTGATCACTCAATAATCACAAGGTCTATTCATTTCATTGTCTATTTACGCAGCTGAATGATTCACAGGCAACAAGCATCCTGAAATATTTACTTCCTTCTGCTGACGTCAGGAGTGATACTTACGCAATTTTATTTTTTAATTATGTATCGATTATTGATACTTTTTAGCATATTTACTCCCTCTTTCTTCGAACCAATAAGAAAATCTGGGAATGCTGACTAAAAATTTCAACGTTTCATAACCTTTGAAAAAAAACGGTCGTTCAATTTTGTCTACAAGGCTCTATACATATTATACTATTGGCCTACTAAAACATTGGTGTGACTTTGATAGAATTTGATACGAATAATCTTTGTCAAAACGAAAGGCTAAGTTTGTTTCGGTGTGTTTTTCGGCGAACGTAGCTCTTTCGCTTATAGGTTAATCAGTTATCGAATGGAATCGAATGAAACCACTTCTCAAGCAATGCGTGACAGGCTAACTACACAACGTTATATATATATATATATATATATATATATATATATATATATATATATATATATGAAACCTGCCATTGTTATAGCCATACTAGCTGTTACCCAGTGTGCCATGCTACACCTACTTACTTTCTGCCTATGACTCTCCCCAGATCTACCTGTATACCCAGTTACGTCAAAATCGGTCAAACGGTTTGAATTTGTTTATATCTGTAATTCGTGAAACAGCCAACAGAGGCCAGCAACACAGCAATTCATTAAACAGCCGACAGAGGCCAGCACCACAGCCTGCGAGTAGATAGCTCTTGTCAAAGAAAGACCAGCGCTCCTTAGTTAGATAGTGACTGTTGATATAAAATTGAAATAAACTGCATTACATGATTATATAATGATGTAAAGTCATCAATGAGTTCGAGTTATTCTAATTATCAAGAACATCAACAAATAAATTTGAGGCATTATTCAAAATGGCTGTCGATTCAAAATGGCTGTCGATTCAAAATGGCCATCAGAATCTGAATGGTTCAGTGTAGACAATTTTTCTTGAACAAAACTTTTGAACAAATTTTGAAATTTGACTATTTTGACCTAGCCTAGGAGGTTTCCTGTATCAAGACCTACCTGCGTGCCAAGTTTGGTCAAAATCGGTCAAAAGGTGTAGATTTCTATAAGGAACAAACAGACAGACACGTGATTTATATATAAATGTATGTATGTATATATATATATATATATATATATATATATATATATATATATATTATTTATTCTTATAGATGACCCAAAATATCAAAATTCTTTTTTATCCTAGGAGGCATGGGGTCATTAAGCAGTCTTCCTTTATTATACTACTTTATTTATTGGGCCCGACATGTTTCGTGCATCTTTTCTTCGCACCTCTTCAGGGGCACTTCTACAACAAAATATAATTTTTTGCACATCCACACAAACCTTTTTTTACTATATTAAAACCATCAAATTTGAACTGTTCCACAAAAGGCATTAACATTATCATGCTCATTAAATGTTACTTCTACCCTAAATATTGCAATAATTATAGCTAAATTACATATTTTTTATAAAAGGTGTTGAGTCCTACCTTGCAAGGAAGAAGGTAAAAGAATTATACAACACGTAAAGAGCATTGACACACAAGAAAACGGTACAGCATTGACGGATCATGCAATAACAAAAAAACACAGTTTCAATTTCAAAGAATTCAAAATATTAAATAAAGAAAGAAATACCCTGAAAAGAAAAATAAAAGAAAATATTTATATTTTAAAAAATTCGAAAATAGCAGTGAATAAAAGAACTGATCTGAAAAATGTTCACCAAATTTTCTATGGAATAATAGATTAATACCCAAAAATGTATAAAACAATATTTGACGAGTAGACTTTACTAGGACAACAACAAAGGACAGATAACGACAGGGCCATTTTGGCAATCCACTTACAGGGTTAGTATTAAGCCGGACTCCAGAGGGAGTACTTGGTAACGGGAGGACTTCCTTGCAAGGTAGGACTCAACAACTTTTATAAAAAATATGTAATTTAGCTATAATTATTGCAATATTTAGAGTAGAAGTAACATTTAATGAGCATGATAATGTTAATGCCTTTTGTGGAACAGTTCAAATTTGATAGTTTTAATATAGTAAAAAAAGGTTTGTGTGGATGTGCAAAAAATTATATTTTGTTGTAGAAGTGCCCCTGAAGAGGTGCGAAGAAAAGATGCACGAAACATGTCGGGCCCAATAAATAAAGTAGTATAATAAAGGAAGACTGCTTAATGACCCCATGCCTCCTAGGATAAAAAAGAATATATATATATATATATATATATATATATATATATATATATATATATATATATAGATATAGATAGATAGATAGATAGATAGATAGATAGATAGATAGATAAGATATAGTTTCCCTTTTCTGGGGGCTCAGATAGAAATTACTCTTGTCTGAAACATTGGCTCCTTAAGATGAATTAACTCGTCATGCTTCAATATGAAGCCCGATGTCGTAAATGGTAACTCACTTGAAAGTAAAATGATTGATTGTGGGTATGAATCCCAGAAGGGCGAATTAATGTTTCTAAAAAATAAAAATTTAAGACATTGACGACGTATGATTGGCGGCTCTGTTTATCAGACAATGGTTGAATTAAATTTATATACTAGTAGGGATACCAATACTGAGTATTATATGGCAATAAAGCTGTCTGAATTGAGTAAAATATGACCTAGTGTAGTCTATGTAAAGTGTTGGCACCTTCCGCTGAATTAACTCATGCTGTGATATGAAGCAAATTTGAATAATTGACGATGCACAAGATCGTACAAGGAGAAATTCTGTTTTAAAATCCCAGCATGGTGGGTTTCTAAAAAATAAATGATTTAAAAGTATTCCTATATTTATCTACACCTGACTCATATAATTTGAGCCATCCGATTATTTAGAACCGCTGACAACAATTGTTGTATTCATATAAGAATACGACAAAAAAAAAATTCACATGTTAAAGATTTTCAACAGGAATTTCTGAGGTATAAATTATTTCCACTCTAAATAGCATTTAATCCTCACCTCAGCTCTTTCTTTATTTATTTGCTAATTAATTTTTTTCACATGACGTTTCGGCCTCAGGGCCATCTTCTAGTCTTATGAGGATGGCCCTGAGGCCGAAACGTCATGTGAAAAAAATTAAATAGCAAATAAATAAAGATGGCTGAGGTGAGAATTAAATGCAATTTAGAGTGGAAACAAATGTAAATATGAACATGAGTTTGGCTGACTGATTTCGTGATAGATAAGTAATTCTCGTAGACTTATTGGGTCCACGATACTTAATGTTTGAAGGTCCTTGTCGATTTGGTAATAACTTTCACTAGAAAGTTGGGTCCCTCAGGAGATTTTCTCGGAAAGTAGGCGGGATATCTGACGAAACATCGGTAACTAACAAATCTACACGCTTTTATCCAGAAGACCTTAAAACAATAGCAATGTTTGCCGAAGGGACCTTGTTAGATTTCTCTGACAGTTTGTTCTACTTGGAAATCAGTTTTGCCGAGGAATTGGCGTCTCTGAGTCAGATGGTATTTCCTTTCTGGACCAAACCCGATCTTAGGAAGTAACCTTGGGTCTGTCATCCTTCTTGCAAGAACTGGGGGGAAGTCCAGCGGAAGACTTCTTTCTCAACTATACAGCATGCAGAAACGTTAAATCTAAATCTGTTTCATCTATCAGCTTCATTAAATAGATGGGGATAACTTGTCTGGTTCGAAAATATTATATAAACTTCATTAATATTTCATATGATAAGAAGCTCATATGCAACCAGAGACTACCGTGTAAGAGGATTGAGATTCGATCCCGAAGCACCATTCCAAATCAGACTATCAGTCTTCAAGGAAAATGGATGATTCAGGTAGTAAAATGTAGGACTCACGGCTCAATCAAATCTTATCAACTTTCTATAACAGGGGGTGAGGTTTCTCAGTTTACTGGAGGAGATTTTTACATGGGGATATTTCTAAACAGTAAAAATTACGTTCACTTACTTATAACAATTTTTATTCATTTATTTCTTTCGGCGATAACGTAACGGTCGTTCTGTGATAACGTAATTAGTTGGACAGATAATTTGTATTTGGCATCATTGGCGAGATGATCGCTGCAAACACTTTAGCGGAATTTAATCAGTAGAGATCTTTCAACACAATGTAGTCTTGATATTTAAGCAATTTATCGGCTGCGTAATTAATAATACTAAAAATTACGATTATTAATTTTAGTTATTTAGTTTTATATAATCATTATCTTGAATCAATGGTATTTTATTTTATTTCTGTTTTAGAGGACATAATTTTACCATTGGGTCATTCCATGTCAAATCAACACACTTTTTTACCTCAGCCTTTTAGATATTAATGAATATTGGTGCACCCATAGTAAGGGTTCGGACAAATAAAAATACCAAATTTTTGGTTTCCAAAATACGGCCATGTAAAGTTTTCAAAAAACGGTCAAAATCTCGCTGTGGCAAACCATTTAAATGGTCATAACTCCTTTCCTGTTGAAGTTACAAACACGGGGAAGGTGTCAATGATAGGTGATAGGTTATGAGAAAATAATTTTTTTCAAAATAAAAATTTTGAATCTAAATATAATGTTATAGTGTTAACATAATTTTATTCCTCTGATAATTTATATACCGTTTCTCATTTCTCTTTTTCTTCCTTCTCCTTGAAATATAAATGTTATTCCTATTTTCAAATCCCAACTCGGAAATCGGGATTTCAATTCCTATTAACAATTTAATGATTTTCCTACACCTTTCTCAGAACAGATCGTTGATCTTGGACATTACCAGGATGGAGATAATCTAAATAATAAATAAACAAGAAAAAATAGCGTTTTAAATGGCAAAGATTTGGTCTCATTTCCAGATTTCTGTTCTATTTTACAATTATTGTAAGCTAAAAATGAAACAACCAGAAAAACAAACGGAATCTACCAGATAAAAAACATAGCTATTTTTTTTACCAAGATTCTTAAAGTATCTTATTTTAATATACAGGGTGTCCCACATTAAGATGTCATAACTTTAGGGGTTTATTCTGCATCCCATTTGTAGTTCAGGGGCGCAAAAATGAGCATTCTATCTGTCAATGTAGAAAAGCTACGCAAACTTTTGTCTTTTTTAAAAACTACTGCCTTTTTTAAAGAAAAACTGAGTTTTCGGAATTTTTAATCAATGTATCGCAAAATAAAGACAAAATTTTTAGAATCTACATAAAATTTGCAATACGATACACTGGTTATTGAAATATTACCATGTAAATTAAGAGCTATATTAAAAGCCATATAGGTGAGAATGTTTAATATTAGATTTTTATTAAGTTATTCGATATTTTCTTAACCGGCTATTTTTAGATTTAGAGGTTTGCCTCTGCCTCAAAAGTTGCATTATTTAATAAGCTTTAAAATGGTACCTCGTAGTTTTAGAAAAAAAATCTATTTCAATCTATTTTTTCTGATTTCTGGGTCAAAACCAATAAATGTTCTTCAGCGTGAACGAGCCATTCTGAACAAATTCTTTAATTTCACATGATAATGGCGATGTCTCATCCTTCCCACACTACACGACGTTTATTAAACAAGCCCACCTACCAAATAAGAACTCACTCTGGTTTCAAATGGATGGTTGCCCAGATGATAATGGACGAGTGGTGACGGAATGGCTGAACAGTGATTTCCCTAACCGTTTCGCCACTACGTAAACACAGTAAGCAATGAACCAATAAGTGTATCCCTGAGAGTGATAACATTGACTAATCCCCTCAAGATCCTTTTAGAATTATACCTCCTAGTCCCAATTAAATTATTTTGGCCCGGAGTAGTAAATATTAGAGTGGTTTAATTTTTTTTTCTATATTATAACTTAACTTACATATCATTGCAACGGTTTTGTGAGTCACTGTATATACAGGGAGTCCCAGTATATGTGTCCACCCCCTTTTCCTCCTAGAGTTGTTGGAATTTCGAAATGAAACTTGGTAGGTCTTAGTTATGTGTATGACGAATTCTGATAGAAAATTTAATTTTAAGACTAATTTATTCCGAGACATCTTTTGATCCGACGCACCGTTTGCGCGTAAAACGCAAAAAATATCGCCCTTTTGTAGACAAATTCCTATTTATCTCTGAAACCAAGCCTTGTACGTAAAAACACCTCGATACAAACGTTGTAGCCTATTAATTTTCCTTCCAGATGATACCAAGATCAAAGTTGTAGATTAAATATTTAACGGGGTATTATGAATGAAAACAAAGGCAAATTTTTTTTTTTTTAGTTTTATGATATAATAATTTCATACGGAAAACCCAATTTATTCAGTTCTGTTTTATAATAATTTTTATATACTTTTTTTTTTCATAAAGTAAATAAGTACTTTTTTTTATTGTTTATGTCAGCTACTTTTTTTCCTATTCATATCGATTTTCTGAATTGTTACTTTTAAAACTTTTAAGGTATATTTTTCATTCATAATATCCCGTTAAATATTAAACCTACAACTTTGATCTTGGTATCACCTGAAAGCAGAGTTGGGCAAACGTTAGCGCGCGCTAAAAGCTGATACCTCTCCGCTAATTTAACGAAACTGTAGAAAGCCAGCGCTAATAATTAGCGGTTAGCGGCGGCAGTGCGCTAACCGCTAATCTATTTATGAAATATGGTAATTGCTGAAAGCTTAAGCTATAGTTACAACATTTTGTCATCTAAAAGCTCACTTCCGGTCTGCTCTAAGCACCCTCTCTCCTGTTCCACTTCCGCTTCAATCTACAGGATTTCCGATCACATGAATGTCAATTTCGGTTACTTCCGGTCGACTCATGCCTATCACTGGGTAACTCCTGTTCGATCTGGCTCACTTCCGGTCACTCACAGACAATGGCACACTCTGACACTCCTTAATCTAGGTTGCTTCCGGTCCTATATTTATCCCTGGGTCGTTTCCGGAAGTACCCCAGGGCCTTCCAGGCACTCATGATAGGCCGGAGGTGAACCGGCAGTGACTCGGAAGTTATTATAAGCAACCGGAAGTGGTCCGAAGTTGTCCAGATTCATCCGGAAACTGTCCAGGAGTAATTTTGGTGACCCGGAAGCCATTTTGGGAACCCGAAAGTGAAACCGGAAGTGGCCAAAAGTTGTCCAGATTCATCCGAAAACTGTCCAGGAGTAATATTGGTGACCCGGAAGCCATTTTGAAAATCCCTGGGGCATTTCCGGGCGAATGTGAGCAGCTTTTGGCCACCTCCGGTTTCACTTCCGGGTTCTCAAAATGGCTTCCGGGTCACCAAAATTACTCCTGGACTGTTTCCGGATGAATCTGGACAACTTTTGGCCACTTCCGGTTTCACTTTCGGGTTCTCAAAATGGCTTCCGGGTCACCAAAATTACTCCTGGACAGTTTCCGGATGAATCTGGACAACTTTTGGCCAATTCCGGTTTCACTTCCGGGTTCCCAAAATGGCTTCCGGGTCACCAAAATTACTCCTGGAGAGTTTCCGGATGAATCTGGACAACTTCGGACCACTTCCGGTTCTTCTAGGTTTGAGAGCACCCCGTCAAACATTGCCGCCCAAAGCAACGGACCAAGAACTGAGCCCTGGGGACATCCTTTAGTGATCATATACGGCTCCTCGTCTGCCCCCAGCAGTAATGGTATCCACTGCTGCACGGTACTCCAGATAACTAGAGATTAGAGCATATATATTACTTGGGATTTCCATGCGTCTAAGTGCCTGGCAGATTGCCGGCCACCACGCATTATCAAAGGCGCCAGCAATATCCACACTGATTAGGACTACACAGGAACAGGAGAGAGGGTGCTCAGAGCAGACCGGAAGTGAGCTTTGAGATGACAAAATGTTGTAACTATAGCTTAAGCTTTCAGCAATTACCTTATTTCATAAATAGATTAGCGGTTAGCGCACTGCCGCCGCTAACCGCTAATTATTAGCGCTGGCTTTCTACAGTTTTGCTAAATTAGCGGAGAGGTATCAGCTTTTAGCGCGCGCTAACGTTTGCCCAACTCTGCCTGAAAGGAAAATTAATAGGCTACAACGTTTGTATTGAGGTGTTTTTACGTACAAGGCTTGGTTTCAGTGATAAATAGGAATTAGTCTACAAAAGGGCGACTTACGCGCCCTTATACTTTTACTTTTACGCGACTTATACTTTTACTTTTACGCGACTTATACTTTTTGCGTTTTACGCGCAAACGGTGCGTCGGATCAAAAGATGTCTCAGAATAAATTAGTCTTAAAATTAAATTGTCTATCAGAATTCGTCATAAAAAATACCTGCCGCCATTGGAAAATCAAGAGTTAGATGCGCTGGAGAAAAACTGGAGAATGTTACAAAGTCAACTAAACCTTTAAAAGTAAACTCATGCAAAATAACTAAGACAAACCAAGTTTCATTTCGAAATTCCAACAACTCTAGGAGGAAAAGGGGTTGGACACATATACTGGGACGCCTTGTATAATGAAATTATGATCAACACTAAAGTATGAAAGTAGACAATTCCCTTTGATATTTTTACATAAGACGCACAAGGAAGAAAGCTGAAATAACAAAAACCATTCAGAATGCTGGAATAAATGAAAGGCTGATGCAATATGAGTGTATATGCACAAGTGGTCAAATGTTAATAATTGTGGAAATTTACGTGGATACAAACAAGATATACAAATAGCATGATCTACGATTCTCGTCTTACGCGGATATGCTACAACAGGCAAGACGTTCTTGACCTCCATCATTGAATTAGTAGATAGTGGAGGGAGCGTTATCTATCTTCCGATCCTAAAAATGTGTAGGTATAAAGTCAACCATTTTAGTGTGACCAGTGACGTGGAAAAATTTGAATCTGAATATGATTGTAAATAAACAATGAACTTAAACGATTTATATATACATATATATATATATATATATATATATATGTATATACATATATATATATATATATACATACATATATATATATATATATATATATATATATATATATATATATATGTATATATATATATATTCGTATAAGTAAATTGTTTATTTACAATCATATTCATTTTCAAAAATTCAAATTTTAAAAAATGGCCAATTTTAGGCTTAACCTATTTCGTTTACCCTCCCTCCACTACCTATTAACTCAATGGCCTCCGTCCAATATGAAAAAATAAAATAAGGTTACTCAAATTAATAATAGTTTTTATAGCATAAATGAGAGCTGCAAACCACTGGCCGGCGTGTCATCTTCTGCTTCAGAGAAGCTTTAAACATATTTTGCTTCAAGATTACGGAGATCAAAACCTTCAACCTGAAACCTTTTTTTTGTATATACTTTTAATGTTATATTGTATTTTCAATAATGAATAATTCAATTTCATTATAATTAATTAAAAGGGCGATATTTTTCAGTTTTTTGCGTTTTACGCGCAAACGGTGCGTCGGATCAAAAGATGTCTCGGAATAAATTAGTCTTAAAATTAAATTTTCTATCAGTATTTGTCATAAAAAATACCTGCCGCCATAGGAAAATCAAGAGTTAGATGCGCTGGAGAAAAACTGGAGAATGTTACAAAGTCATCTTCTGCTTCAGAGAAGCTTTAAACATATTTTGCTTCAAGATTACGGAGATCAAAACCTTCAACCCGAAACCTTTTTTTTGTATATACTTTTAATGTTGTATTGTATTTTCAATAATGAATAATTCAATTTCATTATAATTAATTAAATGGTACATCTCATTAATTGATTCAGGTACAAATATTTTATTTCATCGTCCAGATATTTTACGACATTATAGGGCCTTTTCAGGAGCTTATAACTAAAACTTCTTCTTGCCACATCAATGAAACTTAAGAACAGCCTACGAGGCTATACCTTCCACCGTCCCCGGCTGATATAATACTAAAAGGTCCAATGTGGTGGATAGATATTTCAGCTGATTATTCATCTATTTTAAAATAAATTAAATATTTAGAGCTGAATTGATTGTGTCCTTCAGCCACAATTAAGTTCAATTAGTAATATTGAAGGTCACAATAATAGTAATAATTAATTAGTCTAATAATTCGAACTAAAGCAAAATTACATATTTTATAGTTTTTTTTTTAACTAATTCATCATTGTAATAGTATGAAATATGCAATACCCAAGGGGTACAGGGGCATAGAAATAAATCTACAATCTCTCCTACTTCTTCCTGGCATCACCAGCAATTCGTTAAAAAAAAAAAGAAGAAAAAAATGCCCCGTCATTACTGCCGGCTTCCTCAGGCAACTCATGATGCTTTCTTCTTCAGCTAGCGAACCAGCGACATGTTACACCAGAAAGATTTCCAGCTGAAACGCCGGAGGAAATCTTTGTTTTAAAAATACGCACCTCTGGTGACATGTCGGAAAATAAAATGACCCGGCACGAAGTCTAAAAGAGGATAGATCTATAAGTTATAAGGATAGATCTATTTTAATTTGACCATCCTTCATTAATGAAATATACACAAAAACATAAGCAAATTCCGCTATTTAAAGGCGTCAATATGGAAATTTAAATCGCCAAGGCTCATTAAAAATAATTGTGAGTGTATAAAGATAAAATGCAAAATAAAAACATCACTCATTAAAATTGCAATTTTAACAACCGCAATTAAAATAAGTTTATTCGTAAACTTATACAACAAGGTTACACTCCTTCTTTTCACTCCATGGCGAATTACTACTCAGTTATGTAGGCCCAATATGAATCTAGAAAATAAATATAATGCAATTCAAGATATCTCCGTTAAAATACTTATATTCTAATTATCGAATATATATGAGTTCCACGGACGTATATTTAAAGAAGAAACCACTAAAAGGGCGGAATAACCCTGCGTTATTCGCCAAGGAATAAGTCAGTTATCTATTTATAAAAACTCTATAAGATTTAAGAAATAAATAATAACATTATTATAAAAAACTTTATATAGCATTGATAATTAATACATTTATTTTTACTGAATTAATAGAACAAAATAAACAATATAACACTAATTATTTAAACAATCATTCAAGAAAATAAACCACTGATTAACGGATTGAACAATAAATAATTCCTTAGTTTCGAATTAAATGAGTCATTTTACTATCTAAAGAAAGTGTAATAGCCTTTAACCATTCAATAGGTCAATTCAGGACCTTGGAAGAGAAAAGGCGAATTTGAAAAATCCACTATTTTTTATTATTTTACTAGCTGAATACCCGTGCTTCGTTACGGCAGATAAGTAGTTATTTTATTGCAAACAGGATGCAAAAACAAGTCAACACACCTCCACTGTTTAATTCCTTTAATTTAACAACACGTTTTCGAGGTCAGCACCTCATCCTCAGTGTCCTCCTATAGCTGGGCGAGGTTCACTCGGACCTTCCTCCGACTATACTCGGAGGAAGGTCCGAGTGAACCTCGGCCAGCTATAGGAGGACACTGAGGATGAGGTGCTGACCTCGAAAACGTTTTGTTAAATTAAAGGAATTAAACAGTGGAGGTGTGTTGACTTGTTTTTGCATCCTGTTTACTATGATGAACCTTCACCAGCCAACCAACCACATTTGTAGAGTTATTTTATTGCGTTAAATAATGTTTCATTAAAATTACGTTACTATACAATTTTGTGCAGCTTATTATAGCACGGTTCCCGTCATACTACATGTTATTCAATGGGCGTTAAAATTTAAAAGTTTATGTTTCCAAAAAGTTATTTGGAAACACCCATTATATTCGCGAGCATTACCAAGGTTATAGGTGAGGAGGCTGTGCAAGGGTTCAGGGTATTATTGCCTCACCTAGAAAACTCGAAGGATAGGCTTACCATACATCATGGTTTGACCGGGACTGTCCCGGAATTTCGCAATTGTTTCGGTGTCCCGCCCGGTTTTATCAATGCCCCGGAAAAGGC
>OX328131.1:41603259-41765759 GCA_946811695.1 Gonocerus acuteangulatus
TATTTATATAGGTCGTGTTAAGGCGTTAGCATTTAACACTCCGTGCCAAAGGTCGTGGGTTCGATTCCCACTGTGGGGTGGTGGCTTTTCTTTAGATAAAAGAAAAGGCATCAGCCCTATCCTGGCTAGAAAAGGGTGGTAACCTATAGAGAACCCGTCCCAAAATTCTCAGTTAATAATAATGGCCGTTAAAATCTAAATAATAATTTATATAGGGGTATCCCGTGGTCTAATGGCTAGCGCCTTGGATTCATAAGCGGGAGATGGTGGGTTCGATTCCCAACCTCCGGCAGGAATTTTATCATCCCACGGCTCGCTGGTAAAATTCCTCGCTGCACCCTGGATGTAGGCGCTAATGACCTAGATGTAGATGCGCCGTAAAAAAAAAAAAAAAAAAAAAAAAAAAAAAAAAAAAAAAAAAAAAAAAAAAAAAAAATTATATAGGTAATTTTAATCAAATTATTCAGGAATGCAGTCTACACTGCCCAAATTCTGAGGACAGTGCTTAGTTACGCAGCTACTGCGTGACGGACTTTTTTTTTCGAAGGAATAGTTACCGCCTCGAATGAGAATCGAAAGCATGGTGTTATAATACCTTGCGGCCATCGGGCGTCATGATTTAAATTATAAGAAAGGCTTCGAAAGATAACCAAATTTCTTACAAAAACGGTTCGATATTAATTATAGATGAGACGATCTCATTCGGCGAAATAAGTGCTTAAAATTCGAAATATCTTTCCTTGGGATGTGTTTTTTCCCCTCTGTTTGCCTCCGTTATGAATTCTTTGTTTCTTATTTCATCGCATTTAACAGTAAAATGAATGTTTTAGAAAAGCAAGATAAGAAAATGAGAAACTTATAGTGTTCTTGCAGAGCAAAAGTTGAGAAGGTGAATGCAGTAATTTCCGCATAGGATACTGTCAGTTTCCTGTTGTAGCCTTCATTCACTTTGACATTTTACTTTATATTTTTAAACGTGTTACATTTTTTATTATAATTTAAATATTTACGTCCATTATGATTAACTTAGAATTTTAGGCCGGTTATCTATAGCCACCCTTTTCTAGCCAGGTTAGGGCTGATGCCTTTTCTTTTTTCCAAATAAAAGCCACCACCCCTAGTGGGAATCGAACCCACGACGTCTAGACTCTAGACGTGGCCGTACTGGTGGAAGTTTATCATCCTCCTCAGGTTGAGGCTGTATGTTTTATATTTGTAACGTTTTCCCCTGAAGAGGCACCAAAAAGGTGTGAAACATGTAGGGACGTAATAAAGGTGGATCCTCCTTGCGCTACATCCTACATGCATAGAAATTATAGAGCAAATCCACAATTTACATACATTTGGAAAGCACATCACACTATGGTGGCTGCCAGGGCACAATGACTTAGGACAAAGCACGACTGCTGACTTACAAGCAAAACTTGTGACGGAGGAACCAACTTATGGCCAACTTAAATTGTACCACAAAGAAATTTCACGGCAAAATGAAAACGACATAAAAGACAAATGGCAACTGAACTGGTCGAGCATAACAGAAAACAAACATCGACAAATTAAACAGACCGTAAGCGACTGGGCTTCGTCATACAGGGATTCAAGGCGAGAAGAAGTAGTGTTGGCCAGACTAAGGATAGGCCACACACGTATAACTCATGAATACCTTATGACAAAGTCTGATAAACCATTGTGCCAAATCTGTAACAAAGACCTCACAGTTCAACATACACTGACTGACTGTAATTTGAGACAAGACTTGGAAATTCCACGAGACATGAACGAACTACTCCGTGATAGCAGTCACCATATCAACGCTATACTTACCTTTCTAAAAGACAACAATATTTTTAATAAACCCCAGACCAAACTTCTCAAATAGTTAACATGTGGGTGTAGTATGGACTACAACAAACACTTAATTCTCTTAATTATATATCAACCTGTCTTTGATTGTCTAGACGACCCAACTGTGTTTTTAACATCGTCTTTGAAAGGTTTTAATAATAAATGAACATCACTCATGACGTGATTTATTCATTTATTCATCATTATTATACATAGGATCCTTCTTGTGTAACTGTGATTGTGATAGTCATATTATGCATAGAACCTATATTGTAAATAGAAACTGTTGCGATTATGTATAGTCACATTGTACATAGGAACTATTTTCTATTTTTATTTTTATATGTTTGTTGTTAAAAATGTTTTGTTTTTACAAATTAATTTTACTTTTAGCTGCCTGTTATTCACAAACTCAATTATATAATTAGATATAATAATTAGATTAGAATTAAAGATATATAATTAGATTGATACACACTATAATGTAATTGGATTCGTAATTATTATGTAATATGTTTATTATTAAGGATTTATATTTATTGTATAAGATGTTAATTACTAATTATTAAGGATTTATAATCATTGCATAAGATGTTAATTACTATGGATCTATAATTATTATGTATTTCCATTTTATATGTGTATCTGGGCGAAACGCTGTCACTGCGGGGTGTCCATAAATAAATTATAAAAAAATAAAAATAAAATAAAGGTGGAGAAATTGTGTAGTGAAGTTTTTATTATTTGACCTTCCGCCTAGTACGAAAAAAGTCCGTCACGCAGGAGCTGCATAACTAAGCACTTTCCTCAGAATTTTGGTAGTGTAGACTGCTTTCCAGAACAATTTGCTTAAAATATCCTACATCAATAAAATAAAAATATGAATAGTTCTCTTTTAATTTTGTAATGAGTAACTGATCAATTATTAATTTGCTTCCAGAGTTATGTTTACACATGGTGCCTGCTACACTACGTAATAAATACAAAAAACCTCATATTATCGTATTTTGATCTAACGCAGGAACAGGATACAGTCCCTCTAGTGGTAGAAAGCGCTCCTTGCGGCGGCTTTGTGAACCTACGTCTGGCAGGCTATTCTATTGAAATATATTACAAAGTAAACCCCCCCCCTCCCTTCCGATTTACCGATTCAGCTCATTTTTACAACACTTCTTTCCCATGAGTTACCCACGACGCATACCGCGTTTCGTTACAATACAGCAGAAATTACGACCGGTATGAGTATATTAGTAATTTGGGTCCGGAGTAAACCCCTCCCCCCTCCTAATGAACCGATTTAGTTTATTTTTACAACACATATTTACCTGTAGATTACCACTATGAATACCGACTTTCGTCGAAATATACCAAAAATCACGGCTGGTAGTGGCGAATTGGTATTGTGGGTCCGGAGTAACCCCCCCCCCCTCCTAATGAACCGATTTAGTTTATTTTTACAACACATATTTACCTATGGATTACCACTACCAACACCGAGTTTCGTCGAAATGTACCAAAAATCACGGCTGGTAGTGGCGAATTGGTATTGTGGGTCCGGAGTAACCCCCCCCCCCTTCTAATGAACCGATTTAGTTCATTTATATACCTCACTTTTCTCTCTATATTACCACTACGAAAACCAAGTTTCTTTGAAATAACAAATATTACGGCTGACATGGTCAAATTACTGTTTTGGGTTCGGGGTAAACCCCCCTTCCGGTGGACCGACTTTGGTGGTTAACGAACTCGTTCAATCGTTTGCTAATTGAATGCTATATACCAAGTTTCGTGACGAAAAAACAAAAACTCTGGCCGCTATCGTGTTAACAGACACATATATATATATATATATATATATATATATATATATATATATATATATATATATATATATATATATAAATTTTAACGGGGATCATTTTCGGTGTCTACTAGGTAGGATCCATAAAGATTTGAAGAAATTTTTCAAAAATTCCGTCATGAGTCCAACCTGAATAGCTACTTTCCTTCGGAGGAAAGTGCTAAAACGAAGATTAACCCTTTCGAGACTGATGGCCACTTTAGTGACAGCAAAAAGGCGTGCTCCGTGGACTGTTGGCCACTTTAGTGACAGCCGCTTGCCGTGCCCCGGGGACTGTTGGCCACTTTAGTGACAGCGGCCTGTTACTCGCCGCTCTGTGAAAGAAAAATCGATATCTTTTGAACTACTGAGCCGATCGAATTGTCGTTGGTCTCATTCGATTTAGAATAAACAGATTCATGAGAAAAATATGTGCTCGAGTTGATCTTGGCACTAAGAATTAGGAATTTTGACCAGAAAGTATATGGATTAAATTATAGGTTTTATAGATTTCTTTGTGGTTTTTCGAGTGCCTGTCATTACACGACATGTGATAGTTGGATGTTAAGACGGTGAAGAAATTACCTATTACTATTATTATTCGTTTAAACCTTTAGGAAATTGTTGTATAATCATGAACTGATTTTCCGACTTGCAATTGATCTTATTCAATTTCTAATGGAAAAGTGCATTGCGCGGACATTCAAAAAAACATTAATTGAGAAATATGATTAATGAAATAAAATTTTAATGAAAACCCAACAAACTTTTTTTTTCTCTTTTTTTTCAACATTACGCGAAATACTTAAAATACCAATAATATTATTTTTAATGAATGAAATCAATACATCCTGGTCCTAGATGAATTGCTGCCATCTTAAGCTGGGATAAGTTCTTTACACTAAGCTTGATGGAAGTATTTTATTGTGTGTGGCAGGTTTTCGCTTCATTAATTGTTTTAAATCTACTACTATAAAGTAGCTCGTCTTTATGAAGACATAAAACCACCTATGTGTTAGCTCAAAATTATGTTATAGGAAAACTGAAAAAAATACAACAGTAAAGAAATTATAATAAATGCCCAGAGAGACGAGACAGGTGTGTGTCGCGATGCGTCGGGCTGGCAGCGTCCAGACGGGCGCCGCGGACACAAGTCCAGTCCTTGCAATCCTCTTTCAGTCAGTCTTGCTTTTGCATCTAATTAGAGTGGTCATTTAGTGTTGAGTTAAGTGAAATTGTGTTATGGCTCTAAACCAGAAAGATATTTTTGAAATGTTGATGGCTTCTGATGGCGAGTCGGGTGGATTGCGTTCTTCTTCATCAGATGACGATTTAATGGAAGACCCCGACGTCCCAGGAACCTCAGGTGCGTTATCTTTAGGAAAGAATTGTATTTCTTCGAGTGAGAGTGAAAATGACTTAGCAGCTCAATCGATAATTACAAAAAAACGTAACATTGCAAATTCTCGGAAATGGCAAAATAAAAATCTCCAGCCATTGATTTTTGATTTTGATAATAAAAATGCCGGAATAAAAAATGTAGACATAATAAATATTGAAACTTTTATAGCTTTTTCAAATTATTTTTTAGTCACAATTTTATTAGTAATATTTATGTGGCAACAAATAATTATTATAAAAAGAATTTTGAAGGGGAGTGCCCTAAAATGAAACGTTCCCGGCCGTTTCCCTACATTGAATATTCTGAAATGAATCTTTTCTTGGCAACAACAATGCTGATGTCGGCTGTAAAAAAAAAGAAAGATTTCTGGTTACTGGTCACAGAATAAATTAATTGAGACGCCGATATTCGGAAAATTATTTTCCAGGGATCGGTACAAGGATATCCTAAGTATGCTCCATTTTACAGACATTCCGATAAATACCTCTGACCATTTAGTAAAAATTAGACCCATTGTCGAGCATCTAAGACGTTTATTTAAAGATACTTTTGGGCCTTACAAGCAATTATGTATCGATGAAAGTTTATTACTTTTGAAAGGTAGGCTTTTTTTCAAACAATATTTACCAGCCAAACGAAATCGTTTTGGAATAAAAATTTGTGTTCTATGTGATTGTGCAACTGGATATATTCTAGATTTTATTATTTACACTGGTTTGTCTACTGATTTGAAAGATCATGGTCTAGGGACAACAGGCAACGTGGTTTGCACACTGCTAGAGAGATATGTAAATAAAGGACACCACCTCTACGTTGATAACTGGTACTCCAGCCCAGATTTTTTCCTCTGGCTCTCAAACCATTCCACAAATGCTACAGGCACAGTAAAAGCAAAAATGAAAAATATGCCAAAGCTCACTGAAAAATTGAAAACAGGCGAATGCACCTTTAGGACCTCGGACAGAAAACTTTTGTCATTGAAGTGGAGGGACAAGAAGGATGTCTACATGTTATCGACTGCTCACAGAATTGAAATGGTCGACACTGGGAAAACGAATTACAAAACAGGGAAACGAGTTATAAAGCCCAGTATCGTAATTGACTACATCAAACATGGGGCAGGTCTTGAATAAATAGTTTTCATTAAAATTAAGAAAAAGTTTATTGATTTAGTCACTTTTATTAGAAAGGATCGTTGAAATAAATCACTTGTAGTTAACAAATAAATTTCAGTCAAATAAATCAATTTCATTCAAAAAAATTATTTCATTCGAATCAAAAACTTTTATTCAGTAACAATTTTCAGTCAATAAATCATTTTCATTGAATAATGAACAAAACAAATTACGTTATTCATTGAATGACTTAATAATGAATGAAACATTTTTCAGCATGAAATTACAGATTTATTCATTATTCTGAACGATTTTAGCTCAACGCGGTTTACAAGGAACAGTTTGACTGTGTATTTAAAAAAAGAAAAAAAAAAGATTATTCAGGCGTAACTACTTAATTTTTTAGTAAAAAAAATGGTTTGTGTTTTAATTACTGCTTGCTTCTGTTAAACAAAAAAAAACGTTCACCCACTGGTTCAAATCTCAGAAGAAAAATAGTGCTGGAAATCAGTTAATTTATGAAATAGCATTGTCAGAGCATCTAATGAAAGGCAGAGGACAGCGCGAGGGTAGCGCGGCGAGACTGTAAAACAATCCAGTCCAGGGGGTTGAAGGAGGCGAGGGGTGGTCCGTCCGCCTGGCCTTCAAGGCCAAACGATGCTTCAGGCTCGAAAGGGTTAAGAAAAGGGTCAGTTGAACAATAATTCTAAGTTTTTAATTTACACTAGGAGGCACGGTGGCCGTGAGTGTTAAGGCGTGAGCACTTAACACTCCGTGCCAAAGGTCGTGGGTTCGATTCCTACTCCTAGGGGAGACTTCCTATTTCCTAGCTAGAAAAGGGTGGTAACCTATTGATAACCCGTCCCAAAATTCGTAGTCAGTAATAATGGGCGTTAAAATTTAAATAATAATAAATGACACTTAAATAATAATAACGGAATCACTGAGAGGACTCAATTCCTGCGATTCGGATTTTTTTTAATATGATTTTGACATCAGAAGATTGAGAGAATAAAATGTATTCACAAGATAATTATTTATTCCTGTGGTTCCCTAAAGCCACTAATGACTTCCTGGAAACACTAGGATTAGATACAATCAATTCTCATTGATTCCCTGGGGATTCTCAGCTATCACATTTATGGGAGCTGAAAAGCTGCGAATCATTCTTTCGAAGATCATTGTTTTTTACAGACACCTGGCAAATTTAATAAAATCCATATTCTCCCCTAAAAAAAGAAAAAAAAATGTACTTATAAATTCATTTTTAAATTGGTATAGTATTTTTAAATGTCTTTTTCTTTCCCTTCCTACAGTTTAATTAGCGGACATTCCCAAAATTAATTAAATAAATTTTCGAGAGAATGATTAGCAGGCTGTGTGTGTAGCAACCCAATAGACTTGGGCAGCAATCTTTATTTGTTTATTGAATAAAGCTTTTCTTCTTGCGAGCATCCTAATCCGACCATAAAATAGGCTCCAGGTCACCTTTATGTGGTGCAAGCCGTAGATTGGTAATTAAGAGCCATGACAATAAAATCGGAGCTGCTGTGAGAATGATTGAAATAACGAGATTGGCCTTGTCCTTGGGGGGATAGAGTTGAACTTGACCGATGCAGGTTGGGGAGGGATTCTCAGGCTGCATCGTGGAAAATACTCTCATGTTATGCACCTAACTAGCACCAAAATCCAGTAATTACGCTTTCCATTTGCAGTCGTGAGAATGTAATTAACGCAAGTTATCCAACAGCGTCCCATTGCATGATAGGATAGGTACAATAGTTAGTTTATGTAATAAAACCATCTTTATTGCATGTCCCTAACGTTAAGTCTTTATTGGTAGGATGGTGTCTAGTGTCTTTATTTTAGTAAGATGTGTTTAGTCCTCTTGTGTATGTATCTACGGGTGCTTGATTTGTCATAGTTACCTATTTTTTTAATTAGTGGATTGGTTTTAAGTCTACAAGATCTAAAAAATTTTGAGGTCAGCCTACCAATAAAGACAAACACAGACTGGATTAAGACATAAAGCTGTAAACAATAAGCCCTACTTATTGTTATCATTAGAAAGTCTATAAGATAGCGAGAAGAATCCAGGCTATTTTTTCTCTCGCATTACAATTACTGTTCATTAGTATCTAAGTTCATTTATAATAAATAATTTCGAAGTTATGTGGTCTAGAGGAACACTATATTGTAACTGAATTACAATTGTAATATTTATATTTATTGAATAAAGAAATTAAAAAAAAAAAAAAAAAAAAAAAAAAAAAAAACGTTAAGTAAACTAAATGGATTCATTGTTCATAATCAATACATATTTTCTTATTTTTCAAGAGAAGTTTGTTAATTTCTTATTTATTTTTACGTACCTTTTATAATTAAAAATTTATTTAAAAAAACAAAAAACAAGACGAGTTCGTTAACGAGCAGAATCCGTCCACCAGAAAATATGTTTTCGGCGAAATTCATGAAAAAAAAAATCTTTTCAAATATATTATTGCATTTATAAGCTTGCAGGTCAATGTTTTATATATATATTTTGGCTTCGGAGCCGAATAAGAACACTTTTAAGGTTATATTTTCTACAGTTTTTGAGAATGTGTGTAAAACTAAGTTTATATGATACTTCACATGTAATTTCATGATACTTCACATACTTCTTAATTTTAACGTAAATAATAAATACGTAAGAAAAAAATGTCCCAGCGCAATTAAACTCTATTTTAAATAATAATATTAAGAAATAAATAGAGTACACCGATGCACACAAAAAAATAAAAAAAATACAGTACGGTAACAGCTGACCTGTTAACGTCCTAGCAACGCTTGCTGCCTAGGCGTGCATGCTCACTAAAACTAAAAATTCAAACCCCTCTAAATTTACTCTAAAATTTGAATATCAAAAAATCCTTTCTTAGCGAAATTTCAAATTTTTCTGTCAAGTGGTTTGGGCTGGGCGATGATAGATCAGTGAGCGAGTGAGTGAGTGGTATTTGACAAACAGATAATAGATTTAATTTTTTTTTGGGGGGGGGGGGGGGGGCGCGTCTACTGCTATGGTAATTGGCACCATTCTTTATTGTTGATTTGTAAACCAACAAAGAAACAGTTCTTAACCTAACTAAACTATTCTAACTTCAGTGAGCAGCTTTTTAAAATATATTGGAACCACCTTTAATTCTAAACTTAAATCTAGTTAGTCAGCTATTTACATATTTACAGTAACTCATTCACTCTTGGAACATTCACACAATAAATACATACACACAAACCACACTTACTCCTATATCGATTATTTACACACATATACTCACAAAACGTACATGTCACCAAGGTTTATATTTTGTACAAAGTGGATAGTGGATTCTCCTAACAGGGGACTCAACTATATCTCGATATATCTTTTATATCTCTTTATATCTCTCGATATATATATATATATATATATATATATATATATATATCGACTATAACTATCGAATCTGGTATCTATTAAATATTCCTTCAATATCTTCACAGATGCTTCATTTTTACTTAACAGTTGCTTTAGGTTATCAGGAAGGTTGTGCACTCCAACAAGATGTGTTTATCTAGGAGGCTGCCACAGCGTTCACATTGTGGTCTTCGTCGGCCAACGAGGTGGTACCCATGCGTCAATCGGGTATGACCGATTCTTAGACGTGATAATACCACCTCGTCCTGCCTTTTCATATCGGTAGGGCTCTTGAACATAACGGAAATTTCAATATTCTTTAAAAATAAGTCGCCATTATTGTACTCCTCTTGCTATTTATTCCACACGAGCTTAATCATTTGTTGTTTTTTTTTAAATCTTTAACGTGCATTGGCAGGTCAAGACCACCCGGTTGGGACGCTGCCTGCCTGGCCAAGAGATCTGCTTTTTCATTTCCTTCTAAGTTAGTAAGTCCAGGTATCCATAAAAAGTTGACAGTTGCTCCTCTAGAAAGTATAGTGTTTAAAACGTCGAAAATATCCAATATTAGAGGATTTGTTGAAAATTTGTCTTTAAGAGCAATTAAGGAACTATATTAATCAGTGCATATTAATATCCGTGGACTGAAAGGTCCGTAATGTTCAAGAGCTTTTTTAATTCCTGTTAACTCTGCATGAAAGACACTTGTTTCTGGATAGATTTAATTTTTGTAAAATAAATACTGTTAAAGTCCCTTGCGACATTTTCTTTTCACCATTTTTTGTTCAAGAGCGTCCATTGCTTTTTTTTCTGCCGTAATTCGCCCAAAGAAAAAATATATAAATTCTGGTTACGTTCGGAGAAGAGAAAGAATAATCACGAATAATATATTTTATCAACAAACATACTTAGTTTTGTTTTTTAAATATTTCGAAAAATTTTTCATAAAAGAAACATTTTCCGCATAAATTTAGATAGGATAAACAGTTAGAGAAAACTGTTCTTCATGTTTCAGAATTGTTAGATTTATTTCCATTCCCAACTTTTTAAATTGTATAATGCTTTAGCAATATATGGAAACAAGCTGTGATAGCGCAGTTGCTTTCTTGTTAACTAATTGACAAACAAACCTGCTAATTTAATATTGAAATTTATTTACGAAACTTTTTTACTGGAACCTTAATGCTGAGAAAAAGTCTAAACAACATCTAGTTTAGACAGCCTTGATCGGAGAATTCATTCGGTGGGAATTCATTTTGCACCCAGGAGGAAACAAATTAAGGAAAGATACTGGCGTGATATAGGTTATGGATTGACTTAAAACGCTTGTAGTGATACATCAGCTGTTCATTCGTTACTTATATGAAAATGACTGTATTCCGAGAATCAATTATCGCTAGCCAATATCTCCAATGATTTGTCTAAACAAGACCAATTACCAAGCTGAAGGACTGATAACTGGTCGCCCTTGTTGCTGAAGAAGAAAGTGGAGTCGGGTTGTAGGAAACGGAACGGATAGTAGAGCAATTGGAGGATTTCCTTGTCGATTAGTACCAACTACGTCAGAACAACACTCCGAGTTTCCTTGGCAACCCATCAACAGTAAGAAAGATGGTCGGCAGCAGGATGGAAGAAATTCTTGGTCCACAAGCCAGGTTACATTTTTTTTTTAATTATTTTTATTCAAATATGTTGTTTAAACGTCTACTAAAAGTTTTTGGAAGATTTCTAACCAACATTTATCCATCAACTACCTAGTTAGCTTCTCTTCATTGTCGAGACTATCGTTTTGTGCCTAACCGCACAAAACGATAGTCTCGACAAAGAGACTGTAAAAGACGGTTAGGCTCTTTATATTTTAAATAGAAACCATGTGTATGAATATAATGGCCTCTCGCGGTTGAATAAACCCTTTAAAACAGATTGAACACTTTATTCAACATTAAAGTGACGGTGCCCAAATTAAAAGAGTTGCTAAGTGACAGCTCATCAATCAGTCATAAGATAAAAGTTTAAAGTTATAGATAAGTTGGTCTTGGTTTAATCCAAAGGATGGGTTACTTCTGGGGATTTGGAAGTTGTACTCATAACCATTTTGTATTTATAATTTTGCGACTTGGTGATGTTTCTTCATATTTTAACCCTAAAAATGTTGTTTTGATCCCTAGGGAGTCTTCCAATATTTCTTCGGCTAAGAGCGGGAGGCTATTCATCTAGGCCGTGTCTCTTTCAGTATATACAGATACTTCCCAAATTTTGGAATGCTGAAAACGAAACGGATTTTTAATTCAAATTACAATTTCACCTATTTTCTGGTAAATTGCAATCATGTTGGCACCCCATTTCTACAGCTATATTGTTTATTGGAGGAGAAAACGCGTCGCAAATGGTCTCAATCAGACTGTACACATTTTCTGACGCCTCAACTTTTAACCCTGGATTGTGACTAATTGAAATGGACAACGTGTGGTAAATTTTACCCCATACCTTTAAAAAAATATAAATTTCAATTTTTTCTTTTCCTTTTTTATACAACAACAATGTATAGAACAGGAACATCAAGAAATAAATTCAAACAGTAATGAATCTGCAAAATATTTATTAAAGTTCAGAAAATAGCTAGGAAATCCTAAAACTCAATATTAGTTCATATACCATATAATTATCCTAAAAAACACTAATAAACTGAAAATATTTTTTAATAACAATAAACTAGAATGATCAAATCCATAAAAAAATAGGAACTATATGAAAATACAATGTTCTGTCCTATTGAGACGAGCTAACATTCAACACATTTTGCTGATCGGTAATCGCGGTACATCACCCGTCTAAACACATGGCATAGCTTTTTCGTCTTCCTGTCATCCTTTCTGTCACAAAATGAGCATCTCACGGGTTTGCCCATGATAAGGAAAGATGTTGAAGGCCCATCAGGAGTTGATTCATCTCCCAAAACAACAAGGATCACTGTCTTCAGTGGTTTTGGTATGTCATCCAATTGGGCACTAACTGCGACATGAGCTGTCACCAGTTGGTAGCCCAAATCAAAGAGAACATCTTTTCTTGGCACTTATTGGCCATTTTGTCACATGAAAAGCCGTAACATAAAAGTGACCGACCTCTGAAGATTTATCAGATGAGCGTAAAAGTTATCCGTTAACTACACCGTGGGGTCAAAAATATCCCATACACAACTCGCGACCTTCTCATGCAGCCATTAGCAGACAACTGGCTTTGTTTATATTAGGTTCTACCAGATAATGCACTTCCGAGTATTTAGGAAGAAGAATGGGGTCTCTGTGATTTACAGAAATTAAGAAACAAGCCATAGAACAAAATGTGGGGTATTTTTCACTCCAAGGTGTGAATCCAGGGTTCAGTTTTATAAGTAGGATGCCTGTAGAATAAACAGTTCTTCAATTGAAACAAACAGTTAACTAAATCGGCGCCATTCGTTTGGGGCTCTCTATATTTCCCACCTGGGATATCTAAAAAAAATTAATTCATAAAATTAATTACTCGTCATTGTTCCAGGATGACTAAAGAATCTCTGAGGGAACACTGCAAGAAGCACAAACTCTACATAACCCCAAGACTTAACGATGTTCTCTACCTCCATTTCCAAGGTACGCATTTCAATGTCTACCAGGACAATAGTCAATTGTAATACCAACAAGGAAGTAGAGAATGGTTCGAAACAATATCTCACATCCTAGTCTTTCACCTGTATATCATACGGAAAATTGAGACTAGATTCCATTACACTAGACAATGGCTGTCAATAAAGTATAGTCTCATTCTATTTACTTTTTGGACGGACATCGTCCCAGTAAAAGTAACTAGTCATATGTAGTGTTTGTCATATGAGAGACATTATTTGTGTTAGTGTTATGTAAGACAGCTTGCTAGAGACGGTTCGTCATAACTTCAACAAACCTCCTCTTAAAAGCGCTTCTAATAACAAACTAAAATATACTCAATAAACGGCAACTCAAAAAAATCGTCTTTTCTGTCCGGAAACTTCAGTAAATCTGTGTCTTTCTTTTAATTTATAGTTAAATTAGATGTGATAGGTTATTTAAACAAATAATTATTTTTAAAAGAATGAACAAATAGGTATAAAAAATGTACCTAGTGGCTACAAATAAAAAAATAATAAAAGTTTATTTTATAGCGAGTAAGTATTGATTTTACCCACGTTCTGGACACAGGGTGGCTTCTTAAAATGGAGTATTACCCCATCTTTTTACGGCGGAGTAGGGATGGGCAATAGTCGATAGCTACCATCGATATATCGATAGTTCATGACTCAATGTAGCTATCGATAGTCATGAACTATCGATAGATTTTTTTACATTTTATCTAGAATTAAAGTTCTCAGCATCTGGTGAATTAAATACAGAAAAAGAGCCGTCTGGTAAATACGACCAACTACGAAATGTAGCCGGAAAATACCTTTGTGTTCCATGCTCGCCTGTAGCCTCAGAAAGTGCATTTTCTTCCGCTGAAAAAATCATTTCTGAGCAGCAGAACAGACTGAGCCAGAGAAAAGCGGAAATGTTGGTTTTCCTTTCTGGTAATATGTGGCCCAAGGAGCACAACAAACACAGTTTGAAATAATTGCACTTTTTGGTGCCTCTTGATATTTTATTCTTAGTACATGCTTTTTATAAAAGTAAATAAATTCGTTTTTCGTTTTAAACCGTTGTATAATCTTATAAGTATACCTAATCCTGCAAGTGATAGATCAATTCAATAACATTAAATTCTTCATTGGACAGGTATTAAGGAATAGGGCAAGCCACTGTCGAATAACTATCGATAGTATCGATATTTTTAAGCGATAGTATTGGCCTATCGATAGTGCTGAACTATTGACTATCGCCCATCCCTACGGCGGAGTGTCCTCACCCTGTTAGGTATTGAAGACGCAGCGTCGAGACTAATGGCCGATCCTTATCTCCTATGCCCTATTAATACTGAAGGAATTATTTTAGCGAACGTTGTCCGTTCCGACCCTGACTAGCGAGATTACTGAAAAAAAAAATAAAAAATCATCACTTATAATCGACAAGTGAACTAAAAATATTGTGTTTGGTCTATTGGGCTGCTGAGTTGTATATTTAAAAAAAAACTAGTGTACGTCGAAATTCCTAAAATTATTGAAAAAGTTTATTAATCCCTCAGTTATTATCAAGACTATTTTACGAGGCTGATTAAGAAGGACCTGTGCACGGTTCCTATTTAGCCCCATTTTCTGTGTTCTTTCACTGCCGATATGACACTAATATATGGTATTTTTCCGATTATTAATTAAAATCCCTATTCGCAAAAATAGAGCTAAAAATAATATCATAAAATATGTCTACAACAAACACCCTACCCCTCACACACAAACCGCGTAAAACCAGTAATTTCGAACTATCAGCCACATATCGGCCTTTTGGTTTATTTATAGTTGGCTTTGTTTTGAATAAAAGTTATTTTCTGAATTTGAGGGCAATAGCTGTTACTTTATGAATGTGTAAGGAGGTGGTGTAAGTTCAAGTTAAGGGTTAAAAATAAAAGAAAAAAAAGAGAGAAAAAAAAATATAAAAAAGGAAAAGGGAAAATATGAAAAAGAACAAATTAATAAAAAAAAAATAGCGATAGAAAAATTAGAAAAATAAATAAATAAAACATAAATGCTAATTAAAAAAAGCACAACCAAATCCATGTGATTTTCATAGCACCCCGATGTATTTTCGTGTGCTATGTTTGCCTTGTAGGGCGCTGACGATCATTACACGCGATTTTTTACACTTATTTCCCATTGTTTATAAAAATAAATAAAAAGGTCAGGTGACCACTGTTATCTTGCAGCGCAATCGGCGCGAAACAAATAACAATATTAAAGATTTTGCTTCAATAGGCAACCGGGTACATACTAGTAATTTAAGGCAGGGAGGAAATGGAATTAAATAATTTTCAAGACCATTTTGCATTTTCTTCAAAACTTGGAATTTTGGTTTTGGGGTCTTTAAAATCTGTCCACATGCTGCGTTTTTATGCAAAATAATGTATATACAATTAAGAATAGCGGAAGTTTTATTTAAATTTTAACGTCAACTTATAAATGACAACGATTTTGGGGACGGATTTTCTATAGATTACCACCCTTTTATAGCTAGGATTTTTTTTTTCTTTTCAAGAAAAGCCATCAGAACACGGAGTCCACTCGCCTTAACACTGACGACCATCGTGCCTTCTGGGAAAGATTAAATCAAATTATTAATATGTATTAAGAGATATGAAAGTTTTGGAATTTCCCAATCTTTTGATAAATATTTCGGAAACGGTCAAGTAATCGTGGTAAGCGCAAGGTTACTATTCAAAACCCAAATAAATTTCTGACAAAATGTTTAGTGACGATATGGGCACATTAGTCTAAAGTAATGGATACTGGATTTTCGGATGTGTTTTGTTCCATCGAAAAAGAAACATTAAACGTCTTTATTATAAGCATTCCAAATAGCATCGTTATATGGAATGACGTAAGACAACCATCTTGCATGGCCATTAGCGCCGCTACAATAATAAAGATAGAAAATCTAAATGCCTCATAAGAAACGGCCAAGCCTCAGGAGATGACCTATACTTAGTCTTGGTTAGAACAACATCATTCCGAGTATTGCGTCTTCAGTATTTCCTTTTTTACACTCACAATTATCAGATTACCTTGAAAGGAATCCTGGCTCTCGTTAAAACCGCCAAGTATTCAATGTCTGCATGAGCCATTAAATTCACATTGTTATTTCTGATATTACGTGGTGTTATATAAGGCGCCTACAGGTTTGTGACTCAGGGAAATGCTATACTTGGCGCGGTTAGTCGGAGAATTTATCTAGGAACGAATTATGGAAATTGCTGTATACATAACCAAAACAATAGCAACATAATCACCCTAGCTAATGAGAGGTATCACATCCTAAGGGGTCTCCAAAAGAAATACTTTTCTTCTAAAATCTGTTTATTAAATCAATTACTAATAACAGAGTATCCACTTTAAACATTTTATTGATCCTGTATATGTTTAACGCTTTATCTTGTACCTCATCAGGAGCATTAAACTATAATTATTCCCGTTCATATCATTAAAAAAGGTAATTATAACTGCCCAGGAGGCTATAGGAGTACCGCGAAGAAAAAAACCAGGTAGTGCACACGCGCTGCCTCCAGCCCACCCCACGGGGCCCTCCCGCCACGCCCCTCCTGGTTCTTTTGTTTCTGGTCGGACTATAGGATTCCTTCCACCCCATCTGAGTAAAAAAATGAAGATCCCACACGAGGGCAGATGTATCAGAGACATTTATTAATACTAAGAATGGAGTATGTCGATTTAAATTTAGTATGTAGTAGTCCCTATATGTAAGGTTGGCACAAAAGACAAAGCATAATTTTTACAAAAAAGCTGCGTACACCACAAATTACATTAAACTTAAATAATACTCCTATCCATTTTACAAACTATATAAAATTTTTAGGACTTCTCTTTGACGCTAAGCTAACCTGGTTCCCCACAAACACATATTCAAGTCATATCTTGATAAAAATAAAGACACAATGTTTATTTACGCGGACGGATCCAAGACAGCTGAAGGCACAGGCGCAGCAGCTGTAACAGGTATAAACACCTTACAGCTGAAACTAACAAAAAGGACAAGTAATTACTCTGCTGAGCTACACGCCATTCACCTTGCTCTGGAAAATGCACACCATATACAACAACCAAAAATAACAATTTTTACGGACTCACTCAGCTCAATACATGGACTACAAAACATGTATAACGACAATCCCATCATTATGAATATACTAGAACAGATAAAGACGAATAAAGAAATCACAATATATTGGCTCCCAGGACATGAGGACATAGGACAAAGCACTCAAGCTGACGTACTAGCTCGGACGTCTACAAGACAAAACCAACTGGACATACACGGAGTTACATTACAAGATATGCAAACTGAAGCCAGAAGATTTACTACAGAGAAGTGGGAGCAATCCTGGCACATGACGACGGATAACAAACTTCGAGAAATAAAACGAACAGTAAGTGAATGGCCTTCAAGCAAAAGGGATAATAGAAGAGACGAAGTGATATTATGCCGCTTAAGAATTGGCCATTCCCGACTGACACACTCATGTCTCATAACAAGACAGGACAGACCGACATGTACACAGTGTAACACACCGCTGACTATAAAGCACATACTCACTGAATGTTTACAGCGACAAAACTATGACTTACCTTACAATATGACTGAATTACTCGGCGATGGAAGCAAATATATCGACGAGATATTGCACTACCTCAAAAAGACCAACTTACTAACCAAATTATAGCATAAAGTACGACGTGAAAACAATCCATGGAGAATTTTTTATATATACCATTATTATTTATATAAAAATATACCAATATTTATTTATATAAAATATATTGTATAATTTGATAATATATCCCTCTATTTTTATGATAAAAGAAATATGTAGAATAGTATTCTCCTATGTTTAGAAGTAGTATAAGCTATTAAATATAGTGTAAATATAATGTAGATTTGTAATAAATATAATTTATATTTGTATACTTTGATGTATATATATATATATATATATATATATATATATATATATATATAGAATAATACGTTTGCATCTTATTGCAACTATGTATACATTTATTTATATGCGTATGCATGTGTGTACGTATATATATATATATATATATATATACGTACACACATGCATACGCATATATATATATATATATATATATATATATATATATATATATATATGTAATGATTGTTCGGAGCAAGTCGCTACAGTTGCGAAAAGCTCATAAAATAAATATATAAAAAAAAAAAAAAATATGTAAGGTTGATTGGTGCCACAATTTTGCTAATTTAATTTATTCAATATCAAATTATTGGGGGTTTCCTGAATCTAAAGTAACTTATATATGTGGCCCTAGCTGTCTAATATTATTTTTCTTGCAGACAACTTTTAATGTGAAAACCTTGTGAAAATATACGATATCGGTCAACTAGGTGTTGAGTTCAAGCATTTTTGTTTCATTCCAACGAAATATATTGAACACCCCAGCTAATGATTAATATATTAACATTGAATAGGCTGGGCGGTGATGGTACTGCATCACATAGGACGACCAAAACTACAGATCTTCACCAAAATGTTTATTCAATTTTCACAGAGCACGCTTTCGGAAAACAACAGTTCCACCTTTATTGCATCAGTTCCTTACTGCAGATGTAATACACGATAGCGACCACAATTTTTGTTCCTTCGCCTAGAAAACCTTTGGAAAAGGCGGTTTACTCCGGATACAAATTATTATTCCCCAGTCGAACGGTCGAAAAGTTGTTACATTGTAACGAAACTGGACATTCATTGTGCTCATTTGAAAAGAAATTATTGTTACAAAAATAAACTAAATTGTTTCATTATGAAGCTCAGCATCATTAATTTGCACATACAGGACATCATTTTTATTCCGGAACAAAATTGAATATAAAATTAAAAATTGAGTCTGATCATCTTTACAAATATAAAATACTAAAATTATTTATGTATATTTTGGTATTGTGTGTGCTGGTACAGAATTTTATGTTGAAAATAGAAACTAACATTTAATAGCACAAGTCAGAAAACGTGCTTATTAAATTTTGTTCGGTGGAAAAAAATAATTATATATTTATAAAGGCTACTTTAAATACATTTTGCACGTCTCCGATATAATTTAGTCAATTTAGGGTGATTTTGAAAAGTAATACAAACCAACAAAATCTAGCGAGATGCAAATACTTAGTGTAATAAGTACAAGCTTTAGCACCATGAATGAATATATTTATTTATCATATGCCATTCTATTAACCTTTAGAACCACCTGTTAACCAGGTTAGTTCTATATATTTATTCAAGGATAGGCAACCATTATACTTAGCCATTGAAAGTCAGAGAAAGTCGTGATTCAGCTCAAAAGTAAAGCCAGAATTTCGGAAAAGTCTGTTTTATTTTGGACGTTTCGGCATGCACTCATCAATAAATGCCTTGGGTATGGCGAAAGATCATGAGTTAAAGTTAAACTCACATATTTACCTCACAGCCACCTAACCGAAATCTTTGGTCTTTCTTCATCCCTTAGGCTACCAAAAAACGTGCCGAAAAATCCAAAATATAAGATTTTCCTTAAAGCTGACTGTATTTTTTAATCTAATCCCGACTTTTCTTATCACCTCAACGGCTAAGTATTTGCATCTCATTAGATTTTATTCGTTTGTATTACATATACAATATTACACTAAATGATGTCTCATTGGTGAAGAATGTGTTTAATGTACCGTACCTATTTTTGTTTTACACCTGTGTCAAAGATTCATTAACTTCCGAATAAAATCTAAGTGTCGAACTTATACGTTCTTCTAACCGCCATTTTCACGATTATATAATCGTTCCTACGCTAGTAAATGTAATTTAATCTACCATCACGAGTCTGCGTTCTAATAAGTTTCTCGGATAATACTCACCGCTTTTATTCAGATCCTGTTCAAATTACACAGAAATGAAAGCATTGCATAAGTCTACAAGGCCAGAGGAAAACGACTTCAAATGACGGGCTTCGAAAAAAAAAGGAGATGCAAGGATAATAAAAAAAATAACACGAATGTTTTATTCTTATGTAAGACATTTCATTTTAAACAGGATGCGAACTTCTTCATTTCATTGCAGATCCTTCCTTTTGCGTTAAAGGACATATAACATGTCACCTATGTACAAAAACATCGAGAGACGGAAAGAAGGGGTTGTTGACTACATGGGCGTATATAGAAAATAATTTCGGAGGGGGCTGGGAAATTTTCGGGGGGGGGGCTGAGACCATTTCCGGTGTATGGAATACTAACAATTCAGATCTTGGAAGAGTTTTAGCCAACTTAAACGCTATTACCCCGAAAATAGAATATGTTTTATGAACTAAATGATCTTATTTAATTTATTTTTAAGGGTTTTATGAAATTTTTACCGATCAAATCAAAATTTCGGGGGGGCTGCAACCCCCTCCCCCCCCCCTTATATACGCCCATGGTTGACCGTCGAGATTAAGCAGTTTGGAAAAAGTCAGGCTCCGGTCACGATCGTTGAAAAAAACTACCAAATAAAGAGGTTTTATTGCAAACGTGTTTCGGTTTAATTTCTAAGCCTTCTCCCTAGTGCTCCCTCTCATCTTACGTATCTTGTTTTACTGAGGAATTCATTTTATTCCTAAAACGAATTAAATAAGCAATAATGAAAAACGAACACCAAAAACCTTTCAAAGCAACGAAATCAACCCTTTCGTATTTTTAAGCACTTATTTCTCCGACTGAGACTGTCTACTCGAAAATTATTACACAAACATGTAAAATGTAGTTTTATTAAGAAGTAATGACCGAACCCCGACAATCCCTACTTTCTTATTAAACAAACGTTTTTGTAAGAGGAATTTAGTAAGCTTTTGAATGGTTACCTTTCACAAACCACGATTTCCAAACCGAGATGCTAAAGAAAATATACGAAAAACCTTAAACTACTCATATTTGTTAATTAAATGTTTTTTCTAATATTTCTTATTCCCTCTCCACAACTTCCCGACTGTTTTCGAAATACTTAAAACAATCCCAAAATTGCTCGTGTCAGTTAAAAAAAAATATTTTTTTAAAACCTTCCGTAACTACAAACGAACCCAAAATTTCAATATCTGTAGTTTTTTTTTTTTTTTTTTTTTTTTTTTTTTTTTTTTTTTTTTTTTTTTTTTTTTTTTTTTTTTTTATTTAAACAATATCAGTACATAAAAACATGTTTAATTATTAGTGCACCTACAGATCACTTAACTAATATGGTAATCTATAATTCTTGATTTAAAAGAGAACTTATTTATACGGGAGATATAGATATGTTTTCCCTTCCACTGGAGTGTGTGTCACTCTGTTAATTAACAATACATAAAACAAATAATATGCAAAGTAATAGTCTTATTATAAAATAATTATACAGTAGATATTACATAGAAATGAGAAATTATACAGAGTAGTTAGATATTATACAATATATTGAGAAAGGCGGGGCTTAGGGAGTTGTAGCTTGTTTACAATCTTTAATCCTGTAGGTGTGAAGATAATTCAGTCAGTGTCCGTTAGTGTTGCAGTAGTGCGTGTTGATTTCCTTTATGACGATTTATTTCAGCAAAATGTGTTTAGTTCTTTTGTGTGTTGAGTGCTAGCCTCCGACCAGGTAGGACGTGTCTAGTGCATTGTGTTGCTTGGGACCGGCTTCTGTAGAGGATTACTTTTAACAGGTAAAGAGGTTTGTTTACACTTTCTGTGCGGTCTCTCCCCCTGGAAGGAAATATCCCAGACTTTTACTTTTATGAGCCATTGTCGGCTCGGGCAGGTAATGAAGGACTGATCCCAAACAACCGCCCAAACAGTAAATAACTAGCGGAGACAATGCGATCTAAAGGAAATACTCCACGCACCTCTAAAAACTCACAGAAGGGACGATCACGCTCATCTCTCCCTACTAACTCCGTAGAAACAATTCCGGAAGACATATCAACGACGGAATCAGTTTCTGACACAGAGATGCCGCCTAATAAAACTCCACAACACGTTAAATCAATTAACAAATCGCCATTCTTCACTCACAACAAATTCTCAATCTTACAAGATGTAGATACAGAAGATCCACCAGCTCCAAAGATTGCTCGCCCTCCTCCAATTTTTATAAAAAATCTAAAAAACTTTGAGGCTCTTTGTTCAGAGCTAAAAAATACACTCGGCGTAAAACCGTTCACTTGCGTGAACAGATTGGACGAAACAAAAATATTGGCGAACGATTCCGACTCCTTTCGAGCTATCATTAAATATCTTGATAAATCGAAAGCACAGCACCACCAGCTAAAAGATCAGCGAGCCCTGAGAGTGGTTATTCGCGGCCTTCACCATTCTACACCCGTAGATGTTATCAAGGATGAGCTGTTGAACGATGGTTTCACCGCGAGACAGGTCATCAATGTCGTCCAAAGCCGGAGGGGACCCGATGGAGTAGAAAAAGTTCCTCTTCCTTTGTTCTTCGTCGATCTCGAGCGAAGCAAAAACGTAGAAAAGGTCTACGAACTGCAGACGCTTTTTTACACTCGGGTTAAAATAGAAAAACCTTATCCCCGCAAAGATCTCATCCAGTGCAAATGTTGCCAATCGTATGGACATACGAAAAACCTTTGCAGATATGCACCGAAATGCGTCAAATGCGGAGAAGGACACAAGAGCGAAAACTGCAATAAAAGCAGATCTTCCCCAGCTGTGTGCGCACTGTGCCATCAGAACCACCCAGCTAACTACAAGGGTTGTGAGACATACAAACAGCTGAAGAAGAAGCTGAACCCAGCAAGACGACAACCAGGAAAACAACTTGAACACCAGCCTCCATCACAAGAAACGCTTCCATCCCGATATGTGGACAGAGAGACATCCTTCGCGAGAGCAACAGGAGGGCCCAAAGAAGACGAAACAAGACGTCCACGCGAAAATCTCGTCACTCATTCTTCCCTACCCACCGATCATGCATCGCCACCTCCTCCTCTTACTGATGTTCCACCACACACATCACGTAATCCCATCTCTCACATACCACAACCACCCTCTTCCACTGATCTCACATCGCTTCTAAATTCTTTCATTTCCGAATTCCGATCCATTATTGCTCCACTAGTAACTCTGTTGAACACAATAACACATTTACAACACAATTACAACACTTGTCCCAATCCTATCAAAATGACGTCCTTACCTGACTCCCCTCTGTCCATTCTCCTCTGGAATGCTAATGGTGTTCGAGAACACACTTATGAACTGACTACACTACTACACAATAGGAAAATTGACGTAGCTCTCATAACTGAAACACGACTGACTAAGAAAAAATCTTTTTACGTGACGGGATACCTGACATACCGAACTGATCATCCTGATGGCAAAGCTCATGGTGGTACTGCCATTCTTATCCGAAGCACCATCTCTCATCACCCTTTCCCTTTAGAGTCCTCTGAATCTATCCAAGCTTCTGGTGTAAAAATAACCTCTTTCCCTACTTCTTTTACTCTCTGTGCTCTTTACTGTCCTCCAAACAAACCTCTACCTGAATCTGTATTCCTGAATTTCTTTAACTCCTTAGGTCCCTCTTTTCTCGTCGGTGGCGACTACAATGCGAAGCACCTGCAGTGGGGATCAAGAATAACTAACTCCCGCGGTCGTTCGCTAATCTCTGTACTTTCCTCGAAATCCTGCTCCACCATCTCCCCTAATTCCCCGACCTACTGGTCAACAGATCCGAATCGAATCCCCAATCTTATAGATTTTTTTCATATCCCACGGACTTGGCTCAGTTCATTCCTCAATCACATCTCTAAATGACCTCTCCTCTGATCATACACCTCTACTTCTCTCCCTCTCTCTTCGACCCATCCCTAAAGCAACTCCTCCCTCCCTTGTCAACGGAACGATTAATTGGAAGCTTTTCAGGTCTTTACTTGAAGAAACAATTGACCTGAAGATCCCTCTAAAAACTCCTGAAGACCTAGATATCGCTGTAAATTCCTTTACTACCTCAATCCAACAATGTGCTTGGAAAGCATCCACTCCTTTTCATCAAAAAACCGTTCCCTCTAAAATCCCTTCTCTTCCTAAAGCCATACTCCAACTTATTGGGGAAAAGCGAAAAGCTCGATCCTTGTGGCAAAGAACTCGTCATCCTGGAGACCACCGTTCTTACAATAACCTTAGTAGGCTTGTGAAACAGAAGCTATCTTCCCATCGCTCCGAATCCTTTAACACTTTCCTCTCTACCCTTAACACTCATGACAACTCCCTCTGGCAAACAACAAGAAAAATCTTGAAGTATCATCCTGTCTCTTCTCCTCTCCGTCGTGAAGATGGCACTTGGGCCTCTTCCGATGAAGAAAAGACCAGCCTCTTTGGAACTCACCTCCTGAAAACCTTTACTCCTCATCCTGATCACAATGACCCAACACATCATTCAAAAATAATCGAATTCCTCGAATCTCCCCTTCCACTATCCTTGCCTCCTAAACCCATATATCCTTCCGAGGTCAAGCATATCATCACCAAGCTACACAGGCGCAAATCTCCCGGCTTTGATTTAATAACATCTGAAATCATTCGCCAACTCCCAACTAAAGCTATCACATTCCTCACATATCTATACAACTGTATTTTCCGCACCACCTACTTCCCACTCCTATGGAAATTCTCTATTATCATCCTCTTCCCTAAACCTGGAAAACCAACACACTGCCCTTCATCCTATCGCCCTATAAGCCTACTACCCATCCTATCTAAAATATTCGAAAAATTACTCCTCAAACGAATCCAACCTATCCTTCACAGTCAAAATATCCTGCCCACTCACCAGTTTGGCTTCCGTTCCCAACACTCCACAGTACAGCAGGGTCTTCGCGTTGTAGATCGCATATCTTCATCCCTAGAGCAAAAAGAATATTGCACTTCAGCGTTCCTGGACGTTGCTCAAGCTTTCGATAAGGTATGGCATGAGGGCCTCCTCTACAAGCTCAAACCCTTTCTTCCCAGCACCCTATACCTCATCCTACGATCCTACTTATCAAATAGGCATTTTCGGGTCCGACAAGGATCAGAGTACTCCTGTGGAAGCGGGAGTTCCCCAGGGCAGTGTTCTGGGCCCTGTGCTCTACACCCTGTATACAGCCGATGTTCCAACCAGTCCCGATACCCTTCTAGCAACCTATGCAGACGACACAGCTATCCTAGCATCCCACCCAAATTTTAACACTGCGTCGCAGAATCTTCACTCCCACTTGAATAAAATTCAAGAATGGTGTAAAAAATGGAGAATCAAGGTAAATGAGGAAAAATGCCATCACATCACCTTCACCCTCCGGCGCAGTTCCTGTCCACCAGTACACTTCAACAACGTCCCATTACCCTCTTCTGATACAGTTCGCTACCTCGGACTACACTTGGACTCCCGACTTACCTGGAAACATCACTTAAAACTTAAAAGACAAGAACTTAACAGACGATTTGGTCTACTCTACAGACTGTTAAACCGCAAATCACATTTAAGTACTGAAAACAAACTGATCATTTACAAATCACTACTGCAACCCATTTGGACATACGGTTCAGAACTATGGGGAACTGCGAAAACATCGAACATCAGACGCATTCAAACATTCCAATCCAAGGTCCTAAGAACAATATTCGATGCTCCTTTTTATGTTTCCAACCTCAACCTCCATAAAGACCTCAATATCCCACTCGTTAATGATGTTGTATTATCCAGATTCCAACGTTTCCATCCTAAACTTTCCGCTCATCAAAATCCTGAAGTCCTCTCCCTATCAAGTGCCACCCACCCACTATCTCCACCGAGGCAACTCAAAAGACATTGGCCTAGAGATCTGCTGCAGTGACCAAGTGAAGTGTTAGCAATGGCTTTCTCTTTATTCAAGTGCGACAATTTTCTGTAGCTCACCGATCTCTCTTCGACTCCAGCCACTGGTCGGAGCAGAAGGGAGCTTGAGTAGGCACCTTTCAACGTCATCTGAGCGTCTTTCTGGCGTAATCGAGGATGAAGTTGGAAGGCCTTGAGCACAGAACCTCCATATTGTATCATTCGTCATATTACCAGATGTATTTATATACAGGATGTAATAATCAATAAAGAAATATATATATTTAAAGTTCTTTTGTGTACGTAACGTCGTGTTGTCCGTTTGTCGTAGTTTCCTATTTGTTTAATCAGTGGGTTTTGTTTCTGTTTACAAGCTTTAAAGAATTTTACTGTTAGTTTTCGGATGTACGTTTTTAAAGGAGTCAGTTTTGAAGTTTCGTGTATTGTCTTTATTCGAGTATATCTGGGTAAGTTTTCTGCTATTCTAATACATTTATTCTGAAATACTTGTAGTTTTTTGTAATTAGTTTTTGATATACAGCTCCATGCAGGACATGCATATGTTAGTACGGGTCTAATACAGGATTTATAAAGTTGTAATTTATTATCAGCGCTGAGTTTTGATTTTCTATTGAAATAAGGATAGATCTGGCAGAGGACTTTATTAGCTTTATTACAAGCTTCATTCACCTGTTGAGAGAATGTTAATCCTTTATCAAGTGTAAGGCCTAGATATTTTATTTGTTTTGACCATGGAATGGTTTCATTGTTAATTTTTATTTCTTCTATTTCATTTGGTCTTCGTTTTGTGAATAATATGGCTTGAGATTTAGACGTATTAATTTTTATTTTCCATTTGCTTAAGTATCTGTTCAATTTTATAATTCTTTCTGTTAACCTGTTCTTTATGGTGTCGTTCGATAAGAGGAAGTAAAAATAGCTGTGTCATCTGCAAATAAGGATAGTGTTGCATTTTTAGTTTTTGGGATGTCATTTATATATGTGTTGTAGAGAAGAGCGCTGAGCGCCGATCTCTGAGGCAGGCCTGCCTGCATTTTCCTGACATCTCAGCGACAATTATCTATTTCTACGCTGAATGATCTATTAGTTATAAAGGAATGGATGATTCTTATTAAATAGGGTGGGAATTTTAGCTGATTTAATTTGTATATTAGTCCATCGTGCCAGACTGTATCGAAGGCTTTTTCTATATCTAGTAAAACTAGCCCGGTATGTTTCTTGCTATTAAAACCTTCAGTTACATGGTCGACTAGCCTAGCGAGTTGTGCCGCGGTACTGTGATTACTTCTGAATCCAAACTGATCGTTGATTAAAATTTTATTTACTGTTAAATGAGGATTTATCCTCTTAAGAATGACCCTTTCAATTATTTTTCCTAATGTGCTGAGAAGACTGATAGGTCTGAAACTGCTAGCATTGTGTAGGTTCTTTCCAGGTTTCGGCAGGGCTTTGACAATTGCAAATTTCCAGATGTTTGGGAAGTGTTGATGTTTTAAAATAGAGTTTGTAATGTGTTGGATAGTTTTATGCTTTCTGGAGGGAGGTTATTTATGTGAATAGGTTTAATAGTATCTACTCCGAGGCTTATACTTTTTTATAATTTTATAAACTTCGGAATAGGTTGCAAGGACTTCATTGGGGGTTTTTGAATTTATGTCATTTTTCATAATTGCTTTTAAATGTTTTTTTATTTTCGTATTCATGTATTTGCTTCCAAGGCAAGTGTTTTGGATATGAACAGATTCGAAATATTCAGCAATTAGATTTGCTTTACCTGTGGGAGTAAATTCTGTTTTATTGTTGTAAGAAATTGGGGGCAGGTAGGTTTTATTCTTATGCTTGAATATTTCATGAATTTCCCAAAGTTTTGATCTGCAGTTGATGTGTTGTAGATTATGGTTAAAATCTTTATTTTTTTTCTCCCACAACATCCTATTGATAGTTGGCAATGTTTAGTTTTCTCTCTAAGGATAATTTCGGCACAAAAAAAACATTGCCAAGTTTAAGAATATACCTGGTTGAGGAAAGTGATATTTCAGTAACTGGATATAAGTATTGTTATTGTTGTTTTTAAAGGTCAGTTGAAGTGTCTTTACTCCTCTTAGTAAGTAACTAATAGGTCTTCTAAGTAATAAACTTGGACATTTCTTTCTTGTATCATCTCTTGTATTGGCAAATATTTTTGGTTGAAAATATGGTACACATAATACACCAACTCATACTACTTTTTTTGGATGGTAAGGCGTTTTTTGGGGGTTTTAGGAGGAGATATTTCTCACTTTTTGGGGAAGGGAGTGTTTCTTTGTGGGGGGAGGAGCTTGGCCTCTATTTCACATTTATGTTTTGTTTTTTTTTTGGATTCACTTTTCTCGAAAAAATGATGATTGGGATATCACTTTAAAAATGATTTTATTCATTTCCCTACGGTAAAGAGCCTACAAAAATTGTATATTACGAACGTAAAAACGTACGTTTTTACCTTGACATGTTATCCAATACTAAATATTTTATACCTTTGAATTCTTCAAATTTGAATCTTCTCTTCACTCTCGTAACACCTTGTCGTCCAACTAATTAATTCGAAACCCATTTTTTACACTTACCTACTTGCTGAGGAATTCCTTATTCCTGTTTAACCGCCATGGTACCGACCTTGAAACCTTTAAGCCCCGACTCTTTAATTACTAGTTATCCCTACAAGTTTCATCCTAGAATTAAGTATCCTACAAGTCCTAGAAATATCAATCATATTTCCACTCAAACAGGCTTATGTTAATGTAATGTTTTAAATTAACCCTGGAGGCATGTGTCCTAAAATGTAATGAAAAATGCTGTCATGAAGTTGTACGCCGATTGAAATCTACTTCTATTAAAGTCGAATAAGTTAATTGTGAGAGCGCAGCCATAATGCCATAACCTTGGAAGCATTGGGTTTTAGAATAGTACAGGAATAGGCTCAATTTCTGAGAAAAATATTTATAAATTACGCCTAATCCAATGTGGTTGATACTGATAGAATTGTATGAGGTTTGATTGATTTTGTAGAAACCATTATGTAACTAGAAAACCGATATTAGCTTAATTTACCCTTGAAGCCATAGGATCTTGGAAAATTCGTTTCTGTTATTTCCCTAAAATCATAACTTTCCAGAAGACAGCTCGGATTATTGCATCTATGATTGTACAACCCACAGATAATTAAAGAAAAAAACTAGCAAAATTAAGTTTTACCGTCTTTATAAAACGTTCTGTAATCTCGTCCGGGCAATGGACAACATTATATATTTTTAATAGTCATATCTTTGTTAACGTATGTTGAATCCAAAACGCTTCAACGAATGGAGGAAAAGAACGAAACGTTATCCTCCGTTTTTCGATTTCCATTTAAAAAATGTCTCCAAATGGAAGAGTAATGGCAGATTTCGAAAGCCCAGCGAGATTTCGCTTTATCGTAATCAAAACAATATTTTAACTTAAAAAGAAAATACTAGGCAGAATAATTGTAAAAATTCCGGAGCCAAAAGGAGTGTATACAGGCAGCTTGAGGCGCCTCTAGGGTCGTTAATTCATTGATTTCGACGGTAGCGGGAACTCGGTTTAAATATTATTCAAATATAAAGGATTTCGCAGAAGAGAATACAAAGTAATTTCAACAAACTCTGAAAGGAGAATGCAGTTGATGATAAAGATTAAACAGATTTGCATTTATTACTCTTAATTAGATAACTGAAAGAGTGCATTAGTTGATCATTTGCAATTCTAATGACCCAATTAAAACACTTCTTTCTTATGAGCTACCCACGACGTATACCGCGTTTCGTTACAATACAGCAGAAATTACGACCGGTATGAGTATATTAGGAATTTAAGTCCGGAGTAAACCCCCCCCCCCCCTCTTCTAATGAACAGATTAAGTTTATTTTTACAACACATATTTACCTGTGGATTACCACTACGAATACAGAGTTTCGTCGAAATATACCAAAAATCACGGCTGGTAGTGGCGAATTGGTATTGTGGGTCCGGAGTAAACCCCCCTCCTAATGAACCGATTTAGTTTATTTTTACAACACATATTTACCTGTGGATTACCACTACGAATACCGAGTTTCGTCGAAATATACCAAAAATCACGGCTGGTAGTGGCGAATTGGCATTGTGGGTCCGGAGTAAACCCCCCCCCCCTCCTAATGAACCAACTTTGTTCATTTTTATATCTCACTTTTCTCTCTATATTACCAATACGAATACCAAGTTTCGTTGAAATATAACAAATATTACGGCTGACATAGTCAAATTAGTGTTTTGGGTTCGGGGAACACCCCCTTCCGGTGGACCGACTTTGGTGGTTAACGAACTCGTTCAATCGTTTGCTAATTGAATGCTATATACCAAGTTTCGTGACGAAAAAACAAAAACTCTGGCCGCTATCGTGTTAACAGACACACATATATATATATATATATATATATATATATATATATATATATATAATATATATATATATATATATATATATATATATATATATATATATATATATATATATATAAATTTTAACGGGGGTCATTTTCTGTGTCTACTAGGTAGGATCGATAAAGATTTGAAGAAATTTTTCAAAAATTCCGTCATGAGTGCAACCTCAATAGCTACTTTCCTTCGGAGGAAAGTGCTAAAAACAACAACAATCTAATGATGATTACGGTTATGAGCTATAACTTAGCTTTTATAAATAAGCATTACACCAAGCAATGGAAAGATACGAAGAAAACAATTTAAAAGGACGTATTTTGTGAAAGATTGGCAGGAGACAATGAAAGGTCTAACATTCATTCATTCAATTCCTATTCGGAGAGCAGCATTTCGCTTCAGGCAACACCCTTTTGGGTTCGGGGAACACCCCCTTCCGGTGGACCGACTTTGGTGGTTAACGAACTCGTTCAATCGTTTGCTAATTGAATGCTATATACCAAGTTTCGTGACGAAAAAACAAAAACTCTGGCCGCTATCGTGTTAACAGACACACATATATATATATATATATATATATATATATATATATATATATATATATATATATATATATATATATATATATATATATATATATATATATATATATATATATATATATATATATAAATTTTAACGGGGGTCATTTTCTGTGTCTACTAGGTAGGATCGATAAAGATTTGAAGAAATTTTTCAAAAATTCCGTCATGAGTGCAACCTCAATAGCTACTTTCCTTCGGAGGAAAGTGCTAAAAACAACAACAATCTAATGATGATTACGGTTATGAGCTATAACTTAGCTTTTATAAATAAGCATTACACCAAGCAATGGAAAGATACGAAGAAAACAATTTAAAAGGACGTATTTTGTGAAAGATTGGCAGGAAACAATGAAAGGTCTAACATTCATTCATACAATTCCTATTCGGAGAGCAGCATTTCGCTTCAGGCAACACCCTTTTGTCGAGTGCTTTATGATAAATTAATTACGTTTTTTTTTGCAAAAATTTGCATACAAAAATGGTTATAATTTCATTAATGTAAATAAATTGAAAAAGTTATATAACTCGTTCAGAACTAATATGGATCAAGTCAAAAAATATAAATGTAGGTAGTTGCGGAATAATAATAGTTAGTAATGGTGTATATTTTCAGAGCGAAACAAATGTATCCATTTTTCCTGTATTGCATGAATTTGATCGACGTAGAGCATGGGCGTATATAGAAAATAATTTCGGGGGGGGGCTGGGAAAATTTCGGGGGGGGGGGGGGGGGGGGGGCTGAGACCATTTCCGGGGCGTAGAATACTAAAACTTTAGGCAACTAAAACGCTATTAGACGTAAAATAAAATATTTTTTATGAACTAAGTGATCTTATTTAACATATTTTTAAGGGTTTTACGAGTTAACACAGCCATTAATCTTATAACCGTAAGGGAAAAGCATCTCCACAGATGTGAGGATGGTATAAATCTACTCATTTCGTACATGTGAGTTAAGATCGCGGTGCTCCTAGTCTTTGCGGCCCCATCGTTCCTTCTATACCATTTTCCCGGTCTTACAGTTGTTTAAAAAAAAAAATCCAACTCTTTGTATGCCCCTTCTACCAATGGCTGTTTTTGGAGGGAATGAATACGAAATACTAGGAGTCAAGCCGATCGTGGCGAATGCAGAACCCAGATCGTACCTATAACATGCGGCCAGACGTGGTGCACTGTTTTTCACGCCTGCATATATCGTCACTGCCAAGTCAAACTCGAAATGCAAAATCTCGTTTTTAGATTCGGGACTTTTCGGGGGCAACTCTAACCCCTTTATAGAATAGCCTTTAATGCCTTAAATAAAGTATCGAATAAGACCATTTTTGAATATATTACTTCGTCAATGGATGGAATATGTTCGTTTCTTTTTTTCTCCGATTTGCATATTCGATAGTTTGACATGGTAGGGACGATATGTGGTCAGAGCGTTTGAAGGGTTAATGGATAAAAGAGGAAAATCACGCGGCTGGACACTATCTCCCTTGTGTGCCATACGATCAAAAATCAGATACCTTAACAGTATCTGCCCCTCTGGTCCTTCATATTTATTTATATTATTATGGAATACGTGATCGAATTTTGAGGATGAAGGTGAAGAAATATTCTTTGATCTGACAGTTTAATAATAAGATAATATATATATATATATATATATATATATATATATATATATATATATATATATATATATATATATAATTAATGGGCCGGGTGAATAAAAACAAGTAGGACGAGTAAATAATCGTGGAGTCTCGAAAAACAAGTAAATACTTAAATTGAAGTGAATAAAACAAGTATTTACTATTACTTGCAAGTAAATACTTGTACGGCAAGTATATACTACGTAAACCCCCTGAATTAGTGTGAATAAGCGAAAGTAAATATGTACTTCCGTGGCGATTAAATACTTGTAGATTTGCAAGTTCGCCTGACCCCAGACTCGCCAGCCCGTACTTGCGTTTCGAGATGGCTGCATAGTTAAGGAAACGATCTCCAATTACGTATCCAGGGGTTTTGGGGGTCGCTGATTACGAATTCGTTATCAGAATTAAAAAAAATCAAAATGGCGGATCTAATATGGCGTCTTTTTATAAAAAAAAACGTGAACAAAATGAAAAAAATTAGCATTTAGTCTAAAACTTATTTTTTTGTGGTTATTAGGGTCTGTGATGACAAATTTATCGAAAATAACAAAAATTCAAAATTGCGGAATGCAATATGGCGACGAGCTATACGAAAAAAACTTGCTAAAAATTAAATAAAAATTTATCCATTGACCTTAAACTTACTTTTTTGTGATTATTAGGGTCTTTGATTACAAATTTATCAAAAATCAAAAACATCAAAATAGCGGAATGCAATATGGCGTCGTATTATACGAAAACACTTCGTAAAAATGAAATAAAAATTTAGCCATTGATCTTACACTTACTGTTTTGTGATTATTATGGATTGTGATTACATATTTACCAAAAATGCCAACTCAATGATGAAAAAACCCTAACTAAAAAAAACCCTCTTTTTTATAGAAACTAATTTTTCGACTTTTGGCCGCATTTTAGGCATTCCGTCCCACTGTGCTGCGTGGGGTCCAAAACTGGCGAAATATAAGTCCCGATCTATCTAACAAGAGACTAGTAGGGTTCGAGAGCGAGAGTGTCAATTTTATTAGAAGCTACTTTCTCGATGAAACCACCAAAGCTCGAGGCGGATTGTTAGCGGCAAGAACAAAAAAAATGGAACTTTTTCTCAGATATTTCAGTGATTCAGGACATCAAAGTGGTGTAGGGTATCAAAAATTGATCGGCTAAACATGCCAATGCCATTTCTTTATCCGAAGTAATTTTCGGCAACATTGGTTTATTTAATACACTACAGTCTTACAATAACGCTACAAAAATAGCCTTACTGTCACAACCAGCAATCGTATCGCTTTCATTCTATAGCTGCAAAATGACAAACACAATCAGGCACAACTACTGACTACTCAGAAAAAAGGATATGAGTCGAGTTGGCAAGAAGTTAAAACAGAAATTTAAGGATAATAGGATAAAATGGACAGAAAGGTACAACAGGAAAGATGTGTTGCCATGAGCCGCTACGAGTATTTACTCGCATTTCTAGTGAACTCGTTCGACTCGCGAGTAAATACTTGCAAGTATACTCTCGAAATGGCAAGTAAACGGTAGTAAACGGTCGCGAGTAAACTCTTCACTTTATTCACTTCTGTTTACTTGCCCTCTAAACACTTTACTTGTTAGTAAATACTCGTCCTACTCGTTTTTATTCACCCGGCCCAATGTGTAAATGTTATATTGCGTGGGAAAGGTGAGTGTAAGGAAGTTTTCCACGCGCTATCTCGAACTAAAAGGCGGGCGCAGGAAATAAATTACTTCTAAGAACTAATTAGCGAAAGAGATGTAGAGAGAGAAATCCTTCTCGTATAAAAACATTCCAGGCGAATGAGCACGCTTTTAGTTTTATTTACACTTATTACTTTGCATTTAGGATTCTGCAATTCGTTTCTTCAGGAACAAATTAGAAAATAAAGTATTTCTAAATCGTTTCGGAAAAACAAATTAACTTTTTTATTAGTAAATGTAATTTTATTATTTTAGTTAAATTTATACTTTAATACATTTATAGGTACAAGTGTTCATTATATGGTTATTAAAGAGTTATTAAAACAAAATTTCCTGTAATCTGCTACCTTAACTAAATATAATTTATTTCACTTATTTTACATAAAGTTTCGGCTCAGGCCATTATCACTGAAATTCGAGGTACCCTCCCTATTAGATAGCTATATTTTAGTATGACCAGGATATTTTTGCCGTCCACAATCTATTCTGTATCCATTTTATTTCCAACAAATTAATCTTGATACATCTTAAAATAAAATAAAAAAATTGTTGAGGTTGCAGAACAAAAGAAATAGCAATTTTCCCTCTCAATTACAGGTACCATCAACTTATTTGATGTCCTTTGACATTGACAATTGATGAGGTGTGACGTCTTAATCTTCTTGATGTAGCTCTGATTTAGTAAATATACAGAATTCGTTGAATTGCGAAATGGTGCGAATGTAATAACAATGTTTGCCAACACTATAACGATCGGGAGTTTGGAGGAAATTAAGTCCGCTATTTTGTTATTCTCTTCATGTATTCTAAATGTGAGGGAAATCGTGGGCGTTTTTGCTTTGTTGTTGACGGCTATTGTAATTCTTCCTGTGTTTAATAATGATGTGACTGTTGAGCGACATGAACGGTATAGCGTCCTGCTCTGTCGAAAAGCTGTAAGTCACTTCTTATAAACATTTAGATCTGCAGAGAGTAATAGCAACCGGTTTACCTTAGCGGGGTATCGTAATCACCAATGCTTTTAGCGTATTTCCTTCCTTCCTGTGGGAATGAAAACTCGCCAGAGGCATCGAACCGGCGAACCAATCCGTTTGACGACGCGATAAAAAATGTCGACATTTCATAACCTCTAGGTCAATACAAGAACTTCGATTAACTTTGAACTCAAAGGGTTGTGCGTTTATATGTTCATCCAAGGGCCGAAGATAACTTCTAGGTATATGAGATTCTTTTGTTCACTCCTCATAAGAATACAAGTTAGGTGAGACAGTCAGATTCCGCCTATCACAGCTGCTCAATGATGGAGAATGGTACCTCAAGTATAAAGCAATTACGTTTCATCGCGCGTCCCAATATCCGATGTAGAAATATTCTGGTAACAACTGCAAGTTTTCTCATATTTTATAGTAGCAACCCCGTGGTATGTTAATGATCCGGTTAAACATCCTTGAAGAAAGGATACCCCACAGATGCATCCCATCATTTGGTTCATTCTGAAGTAACTTTCAAATAGTGCAACCAGATTGTACAGAGTCTCCTTCACTTGTAAAAAGATAAAAATGACTAGTTAACTCCTAACTGTATGATTCTGGTTCTTAGTACCTCCATAAATTTCATTAACAAACCTGTCGTTTTTTAAACATTTCAAAAATACATGGGAGCAGGCAAGTTTTCTTTGAGACTTGTATAGTTTTCTACATTAAAATCCAGCACTCTGAGCACCGATGGGCACAAAATAATTAATTGTGTCGTCTACGAGGGCGGTAGATTTGAGACCTCCAGGCGTTAAAACCGCCCTTTCTTAAGACTCCCTTAGCATTCACTTTGTGGTATCTATTTCGTCCAAATTCGACCAATGCTTTACTGCTACAGAAGCTACAAGGTTTATAATTTCATCGCTACTACCACCAGTATTAATGCCAAATACCGCGCTAAATTGATTTGGTCTCAAAAACAGGTTATTTTGGAGAAAGGAGGGGAATGAAGTCGTTGATTTCCACTGATTTTTTGGCTATTTGCGTATATGTCATCATTAGGCACCTATGTCGTGAATTATTTCAGTGCTATTTCTCTTGCTACTATCAATTTGCTACCCTTTTTGAGGAGGTTATGTACAATTTAGCTATCCGTTAGGAACTTGATACATTTTCTCCTGAGAATAACACCAAACGGAAACTATTAATTTGTCCAGCACATAAAATTGCTAAGATTTAATTGTCTTAAGTTTATAGGGTGGATCTACGGCACCATCTTCGTACAAGGAGTGTGTCCCTCTGGGCTCGATAGACTCTATTATCAAATCCCAAGTATACAGGATATAGAAAGTGCAACGGGGGGGGGGGGATATTGGTGCCTTAGATATGACGGACTCAGGAGTTACTAAGCCGTATAAGAGAATAAAGCCAGCCGAGGTCAGCGACTCGAGCTTTTTTATCAATGACGGATAATGCTGACATTGAGAAAACTGAAATTGATTTAAAAAAAAATAAGCTAAGACACCGCTCAAGGCAATAAACGACCTCTCATCGAACAACATAAAAATTACCGGTTCCATTCATGTAATTATTGAATTAAACCAGCCTAGTGTTACAAACACTTACTATAATTATATATTTCTTTAAAAAAAACAATTACATTGAATTGATGGCTGTCACCGAAGTGATCAGCCTTATGAGTAAGCAGGCTATACTTGGGCATGCGACTCTATACGTCTCCATACTTAATTACTGCTTACTGGATTTACCCTAAAAATAGATCATTTCCATATATTGCATAAAGGTCAGATTGTGTACAGGTATCTGATTCATTAAAAATTAACTAGCGCACAACGGGTGTAGACTGTTACGTTTAAACTGACTTAGGCCAGTTGCATTCTTAACCTTCCTCCTACAAGTCAATTCATCTTTGGAAGTTACAAAAGTTGTCTGCACCCGGCCTAAACCAATCTCTATCAAAGAGTGCCTCTTAGTCCTTGGCGCTATCTGCTCAGAGTTTGGTGTCGAAAGGGGCACGCCAATTTTTTGCGGCAATATCTTCAAAACAGCACGAATAACAATAATGAATGATCATGGTTTTACTATTGAATAATAATTTTCCAAGAGAAAAATTGGTTTAAATCGGTTTATTAGCGCCTGTCGGCGCTAATGGCCAAGAATTGTCGATGCGCCGTAAAAAAAAAATAAAAATAAAAATAAAATAAAAATAAAAATAAATAAAAAAAAATCGGTTTAATGGATTTTGCATTAGAGGTATTAGCGAAGAAATTAACATATTTCGTATTGTTGCGAAATCATATTTGAAATATGATTCACATATTTGAAATAGTTGTTTAAAAAAAAAAAAAAAAAAAAAACTAACGCATTCAAGTTCAAAAAAATTACAGATCGAAAATTAATCTATTCGAACGGCTTTGGGAAATTTTTGAAGAAAATATTTGAAATATGCTTTTGGGGCTTTTGGAATTATGTTAGGAAGTACTAGAAAAATATTTTCTTAACAGGCATTAAATGTTTTGGGATCTTCGTATATTTCAGTTAATTTCTCAAAAACTATTGGGAAATCGTGATACGTGGAAGGTGATCATTCGAATGCTTACAAACATAAAGGGTTTGAAGTAATTTTCGGCGACCGACGATGTCAGTCGGAGAAATAAGCTCCTAAAACAGTCGATTTCGTTGTTTTGAACGATTTTGAAATATCAAAACCACTAACTTGTATTGTATAACTACTATTCCTTTACTAATTACTCGAGGGATGTGAACGGACACGCGCTAAGATGATGGAGGTCCTGCAAGTCGAAATTCTTACAAAGACACCTTGGGCTATATTCCCTCCATAGAAGTTATTCAGCTTACGAGCTATGCCTCAGGCAGATTTACACCCAACGTTGGCTAAGGAAAATTCCTTCGGTTTCTTAGAAGCTCGCCACTAAGTGAAGAGATTTTTGACCCGCCTCGCGTGGACCGACATTATTTGCTTACTTCCTCTAAAAAAATATAGAATCGCGGAACAAAAAATATTATTTTCCCCTCGTTATAGTTTTACCAAAGAGAACCATCAGTGGAATCAATTCTCGGCCGAGAACTAGACTGACTACTTTGCACGTATATGGAAAAACCTGATTCGAAAATACAGAGAAAAATTCATGGATGTTCAAGGACACACCACGCGACTAGCTTGTTTATAAATAATCCAGTCGAATGTTAGTCTACAGCCAAGTAATTACCCTTATATAAAGACAAATATACTTCTTCATAGCTATAGAATTACATCAATTCCCAGATCGGAAGAAATTTAAGCGTATTTATATTTGTCCATGTTCATCCTGTAATTCCAAATGAAATATTCTTTTCGAAAATATTTAATATTTAAGTAATTTAATGGGATTTTAAATAGGTACAATTGCCTAATTAAACAGTTTGAATGAAGAACGACTACAATATTCCGAGTATTTATTAAACTCTTTCTTCTCCATAGTTTTCTGACATTCCAGCTTATTATGCTAATGAAACATCGGGTTTTATTGAGCGATTGCCAATTAATATATATATATATATATATATATCAGTGCCAAGATGGCGGATTGTATAAAACAGCTAGCTAGTGCAGTAGATCTATTAAACACAATTTCACAATTTCCAATATTTAGAAAGGACTTAAAATCAGCTTTATTTCAAGCTTTAACGTGTATACAATCGGTCCAGCGAGTTTTGGAAGAAAAACCCGAAGAAAGAAGACCAGAAAATGAAGAAAAAAAAAAATCTCAACCTGCAGTTACACGTAAGTCTTACTCAGACATATTAAGAGTTAGACCTGAAAATGTAAAATCAAAACATAAAATAATTATAAAAAACAAAAATGATAGTGCCCCCGCTGAAGAAACAAAAAGGCAATTTAAAGCTGAAATTAATCCTAGATTTCTTAAAGTAGGAATAACTAATTTAAGAAGCACAAAAAAAGTTTATGTTATTGTTGAGACTGAAAACAAATCAGATCTTGAAAAAATAACAGCTGTTATCACAAGTAATAAAAAATCCACACTAATACCCGCAACATTGAATAAATTTAACCCACGAATGATTATTAAGAATATTCCAGAGGAGGTTAATGAATCCAATCTGGTGGATACTTTAACAGAACAGAATGAAGAATTGGGATTTAACGAGGAGAATATTAGATTAATAAGAATAACCAAAATCAGATCTGACTCTTCTAGACGGAATGCGGTGGTCGAAGTGAATCCTAAACTAAGGGAAATGCTGCTGAATTGAAGATTGAAGTTATACTATTCCATTAGCTATGCAGAAGATTACTTTGGGATCCGACGCTAAGTTTAACCACTCAGAAGCTGACTGCCGAGGGAAGCTGACCTGCGCCATCTGCATGGAGGAACATCCTACCAACACCTGCACGAAGAAGGAAGAACTTGGAGCTTACAAATGCGTAAATTGTTATTCTTTTAATGAACATTGCAAGCCGCATCAAAGAATTTCACATAATCATACATCATTCAGTAAGTTATGCCCTTCTTATAAAAATGCAATTAAAAAATTAATTCTAACGTCCGTTTAAATATTTAGACTTCCGCCATATTGAAAACAGTGCGTTGTTTAGCTCCTGATTTAATTAGTTTTAAAGTGAGTTTTTTAGTGACATATTTGCATAAATCTGTTCGTATGAAGAGGTATTCTCAAGCTGCAAGCTACCTATAGAATATTATTGGACACAATAGCCTAATAAGGCATAATATATAGTGAAGAGTTAGTGAGATCAAGGTGAGCTGTTTCTGACCTCAACTAATAACGTTTTCTTTATTTTTCATAATTTTTTTGGTAGAGCTTCCCTCGTAGTAGTATGTTATTGCTAAATACTTGAATAAATCCAGATCTAGTGGTAATAATTGCTTTCAATAAGGAAAACAGTAATTTATAACCTAAAGGCGGGCAACAACGTGGAGAGTTCGGGTTTCTCCGAAGATTGCCGAGTTTAGCCGTGTCCAACCGAACTTCAGCCGAGCTCAGCCGAACTTCAAGCTCTAGAACGGAAGCTGGGATACCTGGATCAGGGCTATAGCAAAGGACTTGTACACCGAGATAAGAGTATCTCATAATTATATAACTTTAATAACCACCTTATTTGAAGATCGAGACTGCGCTGAGCCCATGTATATTTATTATTATTAAATTTTTTATATATATATATATATATTTTTTGTTGGCCAATTATTATTATTAAATACATGCAGGCATGGGAAAGAGAAAACCCACCATAGCGAAGCGCACGAACAGCTCACAGGAAAATTCTCCTAAAAACTCACCACAACAAAACAAATCAGTCAATCAGCGGCCTAGCTCGCAGTCATCTCTAGCCAAATCTTTACCACCGCCAGCCATAGTCAGCCAATCTAATGATCTGTTCACAGCCAACGCATCTACGCCAGGAATATCAACCAACCAGCCTTTGCAAACACCCAAAGATCTACAAAATGAACCAATTCCTAAACCCCCAGCCATTTATGTAAGGGGAGTTACACATTTTATTAATTTTGCAAAAGAATTAGAACTTGAACTTGGACCATCCGAATTCAGTTGTCGATCAAACATGGATGTTATCACCGTCAAACCAACATCTCCAGACGCATATAGAAAAGCAATCCAATATCTGAAAAACAAAGATCTACAGTTTTACACCTACCAACTACAAGAAGAAAAGTCTTTCCGTGTTGTAATCAGGCACTTACACCCAACCACGCCAGAAGAAGATATATTACAAGCCCTGGAAGAGATTGGTTTCAAAGCAAGAAATGCCAGAAATGTCTTGCACCCACAGACAAAAGCTCCGTTGCCCTTGTTTTTCGTAGACTTAGAGCCAGCCTCAAACTGTAAAGACATATTCAAACTTACAAGACTCCTCTATACGAGTGTTGTAGTAGAAGAGCCACACAGAAAAGAAGGGCTTATACAGTGCCAAAGATGTCAGGGCTTCAATCACACAAAGAACTTTTGTACTTTGAATCCCGCATGCGTAAAATGTGCCGGTCCTCATCTCACAGCTGACTGTACAAAAAAATCCAGACAAGAGAAGGCCAAATGTGTACATTGTCAAGGAGACCATCCGGCTAACTACAGGGGCTGTCAAACGTATCAAGAGCTTCTCCGGAGACGACATCAGCTCTATAAACATCCTACCACGACAGATAGCTCTACCAGAACTGAAGAACAGCGCATATCAAGAAATCCCTCTCAGCCAAGTTCTGCATCACAGCAGATTCCACTTCAACCAGTAGCAAAGGTTTCCAGCGTTCCACCACCAACCAGAACCAGCCAACAATCAGAAACTACTCAACAGCCCGAAACACCAGACGGTCCAGCTGTTTCAGGTCTTTCTTTACATACTTATGCTTCAGCTACCAAACCTTCATCCTCATCTCCTGATATTTCATCTTCTTCTCATTCCTCATCCCTAGACGAATTGCAATCTTTACCTTCCTCCCTTAATGTATTCCTCGTTGAAATAAGATCACTCCTAATGCCCTTGATTCTTCTACTAGAAAAACTCACTCACCTGCCCCTCCATTCTGCCCAAATATGACTTATTCCCAATTTAGGCCACTCACTGTCCTCCTGTGGAACTCAAACGGATTACTTAACCACACCGACGAACTGTCTATGTTACTTAAAAACAAAAACATTGACGTAGCTTTACTAACCGAAACACTCTTAACTCCACGTAACACTTTTTTCATTTCTGGATACAAAACATACAGGACCGATCACCCTGACGGGACTGCCCACGGTGGATCTGCAATAATTATTCGTGCAACACTTTCTCATTTCCCATTTCCAAACCAATTTCCCACTGATCCTTTCCAAAGTACAACTATCTCTCTCCAATCTTCCAAATTTCCCATCACAATTTCAGCCGTATACTGCCCTCCTAATAAATCTGTTTCCTCTACCACTTTCCACTCATTCTTCCAATTCCTTGGTCCTCGTTTTCTTTCCGGTGGCGATTTCAATTCCAAACACCCTGCGTTTGGTTGTAGAACAGCAAACCCTCGAGGAAGAGCTCTTCTCCAAACCCTTTCCTTCATTCCATCCAAAGTCATTGCTCCTTCATCCCCTACTTACTGGCCAACATCCCGTTCTAAACTTCCCGATATTATCGACTTCTTTATAACTTCCGGTATCTCACAAATCCCTTGCGATGTCCAAGCATTAGATGACCTATCCTCTGACCACAGCCCTGTTATACTTTCTCTCAATTCTAATGTTGACCTTTATTCTATCCATTCCTATCCTACGCTCACTCCTGGACCAGTTGACTGGAAATCCTTCCAAGACACCCTAGAAGAAACCCTCGACCTTAACATTCCTCTAAAAACAAACACTGAAATAGACGACGCAGTCCATAACTTCACACTTACAATTCAGCAGAGCTTACATAGGGCCACTCTCTACAAAACACCACGACGACCTAAAACGAACGATTACTTACCTACAAACATACAAAGTTTACTGAATGAGAAGAGAAGAGCAAGAAGGATATGGCAAAACACGAGGTATCCATCAGACAAAACTCGACTAAACCAACTTACAAGGGAATTAAAAACTGAACTTAGGAAACACAGAAACGACCAATTTGAATCCTACACAAAAGAACTTACTACATCTGACAAAACACTTTGGCAAGCTACGAGAAAAATCCTCTCCTATAAATCCTCCCGTTATCCCCTTCGTCGAGAAGATGGTTCCTGGGCCAAAACTGACGAAGAAATATCCCATACCTTTGGCCTACACCTCACCAAAGTCTTTACTCCTCACCATGATATCAATGATCCTGACCATACTCTCCTTGCTTCTAGTCAACTGGACACTCCTCTTCAACTATCACTCCCACCAAAAGCCTTTAATCCTAAAGAAATCCTGTATGCTATCCAACATCTTCCTCCAAAAAAAGCCCCTGGATATGACCTGATCACTCCCAAAATCCTTAAGAAACTCCCGAAAAAAGCCTTTCTCTTCCTAACTTATATATATAATGCCGTATTAAGAACGACATATTTCCCCATCCTCTGGAAATTTTCAGTTATTCGGATAATCCCAAAGCCTGGTAAACCTATTCACCAACCTTCGTCATATCGCCCTATATCACTTCTTACAATAATGGGCAAAATCCTTGAAAAACTCCTTCTCAAACGCCTTTATCCACTCCTGGATCCCATTATCCCATCTTCCCAGTTTGGTTTTCGCCACTCCCACTCCACTATTCACCAATGCCACCGTATCGTCGACAGCATATCCTCATCCTTCGAGAATAAGCAGTATTGCTCTGGCGTTTTCCTCGACGTAGCTCAGGCTTTCGATCGAGTGTGGCACCAGGGCTTGCTGTTCAAACTCAAAGAAACCCTACCTTCAACATATTACCTACTAATAAAATCCTATCTCTCTGACCGTTTTTTCCAGACATCCTATTGTACCTCATTATCTCCAATCTTCCCCCAACGTGCCGGTGTCCCACAAGGTGGAATTCTCAGTCCCGTTTTGTTCCTGGCTTATACGGCTGACATCCCTTCCCATCCCCAAACTTCCATCCACATGTTTGCTGATGACACCGCTATTCTCACTGTTAACCAAACCCCAATTCTTGCTTCCAATTCCCTTCAAGAACACCTGTACCTACTTCAACCTTGGCTAACAAAATGGAGAATCAAAGTAAATGCGGAAAAATCTAGCCATGCAACATTCACACTTCGTAAATCAAGCTGCCCACCAATAACCCTCCAAAACATTCAAATTCCACAGAAATCTCAAGTAAGATACTTAGGACTGATATTAGACAAACGTTTAACTTGGAAGCCTCACATAACACAGAAAAGACAGGAACTAAACAGACGCTTTAGACTTTTATCACGCTTACTGGACAATCGCTCGAAACTTTCATTGACTAACAAACGACTTATATACAATACCATACTCCGACCAATATGGACTTATGGACTTGAACTATGGGGTTCCACTAAACCTTCCAATTCCTACAGAATACAAACAATGCAATCCAAAATCCTTCGAAAAATATCCAATGCTCCTTACTATGTCTCGAACCAAACTCTCCATAATGACTTCAATATCCCCTTTATCCAATCCCTGGCCAAATCAGTCTATCAGAAGTTTCATTCCAATCTCCCCGGCCATCCAAATCCTTTGATAAACTCTCTATCCTCCTACCATAATCCACAAAATCCTCATAGAAGGCTGAAGCGGCGGTGGCCTAGAGACAATTTGTTTTAACATGCTATCTGTAATGCTCAAAATTTATTGTGGGTTTTGTAATTGTACATATTCCCACATCACGCCTTACATTGTTTCCAATACCAACAAAATTACTGGAAATATGTTTACATATTGTTGTAATTATCAATAAAGGTTTAAAAAAAAAAAAAAAAATTAATTCAAAACACTAATTACACATCAATATGAATAATACACAATACATAATTAAAACACTATTCCCAAGAAAAATACATTCTGAGCTTAGTTTTTTAAACATTTTATTATTCACACCATTCAAATGCTTTCTTGTAGTATCATTACAAAATATTTTTCCTTTTAAATCAGTTTTATCGACACAAATAAACTTTTCATCTCCAAAAAATAGCCCAAATAAACAATCAAAACATTATAACCTTTCTTATGGTTAATTTTAAAAGTATTAATGTAGTTCAAATAAACACACAACATTCTTGGAAAACAGCTGTTTTATTAGATGAATTCATGCAAAGAAAATCCATTGATTTGGCTATAATACAGGAACCATATGTTCATAAGCATTTCGATACAAAATATAAATCTTTTATTGGAGGAAATGGAAATTCTCGCACTAAAATAATGTTATTAAATAAAAATATAGATGCTATATTATTAAATAAATATTCAGACAATGATATAACTGTTATTCAAATAAAATATAATTCGTTTAATTGTATAATTGTTAGCGCATATTTTGATATAAACAGAGACATAGAAATAGATATTCGTAAATTAGATAAAATATTACAAGACTTCCAAACAGAAAATATCCAAATAGGAATGGACAGCAATTGTAGATCAAAATTCTATTATGACAAAATTACAAATTCAAGAGGACGGAAATTAGAAAATTACATTGCATCTAACAATTTATTTTTAGCAAATATTGACATAAACCTTCCTACTTTTGATGGTCCAAGAGGAACTAGCAATATAGATGTCACACTAACATCACCATCTTTAGCAGATTATATTAAAAATTGGAATATTCTAACAAATGAAGTTTTCTCTGACCACCTTCTAATAACGTACACAATAGAACATTTTGTTTTTTATTCTCCTAACAAAACATATGGTTTAAGATATATTACAAAAAATGCAAATTGGAATTATTTCGAGGAAAATTTAGAGTCAGTAATTATAAAATCATTTAAGTTATCTATAGATAATACTACAGATATTCAACTTTCTGCAATAGCTAATAACACTGAAATAAACGACTGTCTAAATAAATTTCAAAAATGTTTGATTAAATCATGTAATAAATCATTCAAAATCAAAACTTATTTTAATAAAAATAACCAGAAACCCCATAAATATACACCCTGGTGGGATGAAAACTTATTTGAACTAAGGAAAGAAACTAATCGTCTTAGAAGGCGATATCAGCGTACTCCAAATGATTCTAATTTAAAAGAAGAACGCAAAATATTATATTTCCAAAATAGACAAATATACCTCAGAGAAATTAGAAGAAAAAAACTAAAGTCCTGGCAAGACTATTGTAATTCCATAGATTTTACAAATCCTTGGTCTTGGCCCTACAAATATTCTAAACAAAATTTACCTGAAAATCTAAACTTGAAAACTATTCTAAAAGAAGACGGAACCTACACTACTGACATTGAATCTACTTACGAATATATAATTAACAATTTAGTAGGCAACGACAATCAGGAAACAGACAATGAAAAACATAAATTATTAAGAACTTGTTCTCAAATACCGCCCAACACCTTAAATGACTTACCTTTAACAAAATTCGAACTTTCTGACATTATACATAATTTAAATTAAAAAAAAAATCAGTAGGAATAGACGGCATTTCTGTCGAAATTATCCAAACAGTTTATCAAAAATATCCTAATTTCATGCATACTATTTATTCAAAATGCTTTTCTCAACGAATATTTCCATATTTATGGAAGAAATCAAAACTAACTCTATTAAAGAAACCTAATAAACCACCAAATGAAATATCCTCCCTTAGACCGATAAGTTTAATTCCAATTGGAGGAAAGATCCTGGAAAAAATTATTCATCGAAGGCTCTCACATTTCCTTTACTCAAATAATATAATTAATAGCAATCAGTTTGGTTTTACTCCTCAAACAGGAACTTCTCAAGCTTTAGAGAAAATGAATACATTTATAAAACAAGCATTAAATAATAAAAATCATATCGTACTTACTTCACTAGATATAAAAAAAGCATTTGACAGTGCATGGTGGCCGTCAATCCTAAACTCTTTGAAAGAATATAACTACCCTCAAAACATTTATACACTTATTAAAAACTACTTAACCAATAGAGAGACTTACATAATCACACACAACATAATGAAAATGAAACGACAGACAATTGGTACCCCACAAGGGTCTTCTTGTTCACCATTACTCTGGAATATTATCATGAACAGCTTACTGAAAACTAATACTCAACCTAACGTACAACTAATAGCATTTGCAGACGATATCTTAATACTAGTAAAATCCAGAATTCAAGAACAAATACAAAACAATATTAACATTATCATTAACACAGTCGAAAACTGGGCAAAACACAACAAGTTAACATTCAACAATCAAAAATCAACTTACATGATAATTACACGAAGCAGATTAGAACCGACCATCCACGTTACATTACAAGGAAACGAACTGACAAAAACAAATGTAACAAAATATCTAGGAATATTAATAGACAACAAACTAACTTGGAATAAACACATAGAAAATTTACAAAACAAACTTATTAAACTAATCAACTACTTAGGACTCACAGCTCGTAACACATGGGGACTGCAATCTTCAGCATTACACATCATTTACACAGGAGCAATCGTACCATCACTTACTTACGGACTACATATTTGGCACAGAGGACTGCAAATTGCAAAGAGTTCAGAGATTGATTGCTTTAAGAATAATAAAAGGTTATAGAACTATTTCTTATGATGCTGCTTGCGTTTTAGCAAAAATAATGCCAATAGACATTCTAGCAAAGCAATATATTAAAGAATATAAACTTTTAAAACTAAACGAAGACTCGAATAACATAAAATCTGATGATTTGGAAAATACAATACATTATACTCAATGGACACATCCCGGAAAACCACTCAAACTCAACGGATATACAAACAAACAAACAGATTACCAGATATACACAGACGGCAGTAAAGACAATGACAAGGTTGGAGCAGCCACAATCATATACAAAGACTATAAACTGTTAACAACACTCAAATATAGACTTGGACATTACTGCACGAACAACCAAGCTGAACAACTGGCTATATTAAAATCTATAGACTACATTAATAACCACATCACTATACCATCATCTATACAGATACATACAGACAGCATGATAACATTACAAAAACACTGACATACATGAAGCACTAATAGAAAAATTACGACAACTGTTAAGAATACGCCAAAATATGCATACAATATATTTTAAATGGATAAAGGGACATTCTGGTGACGAAGGTAACGAAATCGCCGATCGTTTCGCCAAAGCACCGTCAAAAGATACGTCACTACCCATAGAATATAATAAACTTTCAAAAACTCATTTAAAATATATATTAAAACTAGAATCAATTGCAGAATGGCAGCAAAAATGGGATACCTCTAACAAAGGTCGCCATTTATACAAATTTCTCCCAATCATACACAACTTTTATAATAAAAACATACAAACAAATTTTTACACGACACAAGTACTCACTGGACACGGGGCGTTTCTTTCCTATTTAAATAGATTTAAAATAAAAAGAGAAAATACATGCCCCTGTGACAGACATTCAGAACAGACAGCACACCACATCATATACAATTGTACACTGTTCAATGAATACAGGAACCGAATTAAAAAGAAAATAACCAATTGGCCTATTGAAGAAAATGAATTGTTTTTTAATAATTACAAATTATTCTCAACCTTATGCAAAGAAATTATTCAACACCTGAGCGAAAAATGAAAAATTGCATTTTTATTGAAGTAAAGCGGACCTTACTGAATATATAAGTTTATTTTTATACTCCTTGTTTTATACTAATTGTTTTAAGTTAACGTGAATTATTCATATGTAACCTAACTAAAATACTAAATTGAACAAAATTAACTAAGATAAGAAAAAAAAAAAACATACATGTGATATACTGTACCTTGTATGATACATGTAGTACAATAAACGGCCTTCTAAAAGGGGTACTTTTAGAAGGAAAAAAAATAAATATATATATATATATATATATATATATATATATATATATATATACATGTATATATATATTCTAATATGCAGTATTTCTAGCCTGTAATTAAGATCCAGCGCATAAACTAATTTGTATTCAGGGTTAAAGCAAGTTTTTATCTGCAATTTTTTTTTTTTTTTTTGCACTAATGCAGCTTCATTTGCTCGTGGTTTCATTCCCTGATGGTAACTGATTGATTAAGAGGTTATTTAAAAATATTACGTTTTTCTGCAAACAAAGTTAAACTCAGAAAAATATATTAAATTATTTGATAAACAGTAGTCATTCCGACGTATGTTATATGTTCTTTTTCTTTTGGCTGAAAGTTCACAAAACTGCGCCATCATAGCGTGTTTTTTTATCGTGCTTATTCTCGATGGTATTTACAATGAATAGGATAGAAACTCTATCTTTATTTCAAACTTATTCCTATTTCCCGTTGGGACTTAAATTGGTCAGCTGATTTTACTGTTAAAAATATTTAAATATCTAAAGGTTTAGGTCCGCCGGAAAATTTACTATTGTCATACCTGTAGGTAGAGTCCGTCCTCACTGGCATCGATGTGAGTACTACGAACGAGCGCTTTCGACGGAAACAGATTATTCTTAAGCCGGTGCAAAGTTAGTACTCAGTACTGTGTGACGACGGACCCTACCTACAGGTATGAGAATATTTAAATATCTTCTTGCGTGATATATAGCCATGCAATATGATTTTTCATGAGCTAAAATATTCCTAATGCACTGAATTGTCGTAGGTAATGGTATGTTTTGTGTATTCTCCGAAATAAATAAAACTTTTTTTTATTTTATTTATTTATTAAATACAACTAAATGATCATTTTGATGTTAAAGTATATTTATATGTATAATCTATATCTTTGTAATTAGATGTTTTATTATTTTTCAGGTTATACAAAAATAGAAAACCTCGATGAGTATACTGGACTCAGATGCTTATGGCTTGAGAATAACGGCATAGATAAAATAGAGAACATAGACCATCTACAAGAACTACGGTGTCTGTATCTTCATCATAATCTCATAAAAACACTTGAGAATTTAGAACAGCTGATACATTTGGACACACTCAACTTGAGCCACAACAGCGTCTGCAAAATTGAAAACTTGTGTAAGTTTTTAATCCTTCCTATGGTTTTGGTATTATAAGTACTTATTGTTGCTTAACGGCTTCTGAACGATATAGACGGGTTCTGTATAGTTGTCAAAATACAGATTAGCTAGTCAAAATAAATAAACAATTCCTGCATCTTAATACTGTCAAATTCTTCAGTCGTATATAATCTATTTAACCAAAAAGCCGAAATCTATCTTTTAAATTGTTCAGAAATTACTGAAGACGACGCTCCTTACTAAAGATATATGTAAATTAAGCTCCATCCCTAATATACACTCAGTGGACTGAGACAGGAGAAAACCACCACATGACTAAGCAAAACAGATCTACTTGTGAACAATGTAACGAAATACTTACAATAAAACATATACTGACAAACTGCAGAGGAAGAGATCATTTAGACATACCTGTGGACCTGACCGAACATCTAAGAGATGTAGACAACATATTGGAGCAATAATTAATTAAACACCTTAAAACACTAACAAATATTAAAAAAAAAAATGTTTATCGCATGATGTTGTTTCACTATTTCTTTTAACTGCTAACGTTTTTATACGCTGATATAGTGCAAGCAGCGAAAGCGGCGATGCACAAATAAATAATAAATTATTATGAAATTACTCCTAATTTTTTAATGTTTTACATTTCACACTTTCTTGATTGTTCTTGTTTTTTCCGCATTGTTTATTCTTATTTTCTTAAGGATACGTCCATTTTTAAGTTATAATTAGATGTAAATATAATATTGTATAAACCTATACGTAGGTGATTAACTGTTTGTAAAATTGGATGTACATGTATAAATCCAATGGCATATTTGTTTTTATGAGTGAATCTTTTGTAAAAATTATTTAGAGCGAATTGCCTTGGTAGAGGATGCTAATCAATAAATAAATGGTAATTGATGCTGCCTCCCTCACTTATTCACCTGCATGTTGGGTGCCGTATGGGAGTTATTAGAGACATCTGATTCTATGCTTCGGTCGCCTGATAATCAACTTAGCAGGTACCAATTAAAGCGATCCCATGATCCCATGATAAGGGCCCCGATTCCGACCCTCAAACAATGATACTTGAAGATAAAATTCGTGTCCTTGTCCTTGAGAGCATGAGCCGAATATGTGTCGGACATATATAATAAGGAATGAAGATTAAATGGAAAGCTCCTGTGTTTATGCTAGCCGGAAGGAACACCACAATATTGACGCAGCTGTCCTCGGCTAGGTTCGTAGTTTTCGCACAGCTATATTTGCAACGGGAGTCGCTGTATAAATAAAATAACACATGCATTGTGTACATAATCTGTCGTTGCATAATCTGTAAAAAGTACACAATCCCTCTAATAAGAATATGCATTAGACTCTCTGACCTTGTTCTTCTGGATACGGTCTGCTGGATAAGTGCTGTAGGTTTTCCCATTAATTGTCCAGCGCTATTAATAAGCGGTTAAGGAAAATTTCAAGATGTTAGAATTGTTCCAATAGGAATACTGTCTATTATCTCATATTCAGGTTTCTTTGCGTCAGACAAAAAGGGTATTGATTTAAACACTTCTGGAAAAATAATTAACTATACAATTATGTTGCATTGTTTAATTTACACCGCAGAAAGAACCAAGCACCTACTTGAAACCCTTGCAGAATTTTAGTTTCAGTTTTTTGAGAAATTAAAATAAAAATAAAATTTAATATTAAAAAATTCCCTAGTGCCATTAGTAAAAGAATAGAAGAAGATATTGGTAGATTTCGATCTTTCGAGAAAAATATAAAACCTCAATAGCTACTTTCCGTTGGAGGAAAGTGCTAAAATGAACTCTCAAAGAGAAGGAAGATTTACAATAGAAAACTGACAGTATAATAAGAGGTAATTATTCCATCGACTTCATCAACGTTCGCTCTACCAAAATCGTTCGCTTACTATTACCAAAATTACCTACTACTTATTTTCTTACCTTTTTTGTCCTAAAGTACTCATTTTACTCGTAAATGCAATTTAAAAAAAAAGACCAAAAGAGGTGGGAGGTAAACACAGCTTTCGTGTTAGCGCCAATTTCACGGGAATTTCGTCCCATAAACCTTTTTCTCGGCGGACAGATCCTTCTGGTTAAAGTTATTGGCCTTTTACATCCGATGAAGTATTTTTTTACCAAATGTCATCAAAATCTGGGACTGCTAGAGAGCTAACAGACATATATATCTCGCACACAAATTTGAACCACTGTTATTTTCGTAATCAATAAAACGTGAAATGTTCTAGTCGACAATCCCGAAATGGGTCATGAAGTTAACCTCGACGAACTCATTTGAAGGAAACTAGTTTATTTAAAGTTTTTGTTGTATGTGTGCTTTCGTACCCTTAAAGGCTACTTTTATTTTTATCCTCTCAAATTAGAGCAGGAATAAGTATAGTATAAGTACAGTCAATGCAAATTGGATTTTTTTAGATAGGTGTTATTACATTGCTCGTTTCCGTCTCGTTTCTGAGATCATAATAGTAGTGTATATTGATAAATAGTTTCTGTCGTCTCCCTTTGCGTCAAAGGGCGTTTACTTTAAATTGTGTCAACAGTCTCGTTTACCTTTTATCCAAACGTCAATAATCGGATTTCAAGGATTTTTAAGTTGTCCTCCAATTTAGTACTGATTTAGGCATTTTCATTAATATTTTTTCAATAAAATAAGATATAAAGACAACAAGTTTTCTTCGTTGATTAATTAAAGCCCTTGAGATATTTTGCAAATAATAATCTAATTAAATTTTGAAATTCTTGCATGACCAACGGCAGTGCAATTGCGAAATGCTCTTGATTCAAGGATATACCTACCTTCAAATCTTCTTTACGTCATATGCGAGTATAAACAACTTAAATCATTTCAATTTGTATATTATAAAAAAACAAATAATGAGAGATAAATAACTGACACTTTTTGTAGGAATTTTATGATGAACTTCATTGAATTTATTTATTAGATGCGTTATTTGTAATATTCACTGCGTTAAAAATAATTAAATATTATCGTGAGTTTTTTGTCCCATACCTTGAATTTATAGTTATTAAAATGCATTTAAGAATTTATTAAATTTAAAAACCAGGTGGTAATATGAACAATGCAGAACTTCTGTAACCAACTAGGTGCGCTCAATGTTTATTTGTTCTTATAGTTTAAACAGCTTAATTAAGAAGAGCTTATTATTCCATAATAATTTTAAGATTTGTAAAACAAACCTTTTAAATTTTTACAGATTTTTAGGAGGGGTTATTACTAGAGTTGATGTTTTTTTTGTTTTTTTTACTAAAGGAATGCCACTAACCCGTGGCATTCCTTTAGTAACGTCTTCGCACTAACGTCTATCGGGTATCAAAAAATCTATATATATATAAAAATCACGTGTCTCACACAAATAGGTCGTGATACGGGGAATGTCATAGGCTAGGTCAAAAACGTCTACCAGCTGTCTGTCAGTATGATTGTTCCTTATGCAAATCCACACCGTTTGACCGATTTTGACCAAACGTGGCACACAGGTAAGTCTTGACACGGGTAGAGTCATAGGCTAGGTTAAAATCGTCTATGACTCACAGTTCGGAGATCACGAGTTGGAAACAATGAACTCAAATTGTCACAGATTTTAATATTAATTATTTGGTTTCTAAATTATTTTTGCTTTTATAGATGCAGCAAGTAGGTGTAGCGTAGCACGCCGGGTAACAGCTAGTATAACATAAATGTTTCTCAGAATACTCTGACTATCTAGCTAGTAGTTTTTCGATAGTAGAATAACATTTATTAAACATGTGGTCCATAGGTTTCAGAATTGAAAAAAAAGAAAACAAAAATAAGGTATATTATAAAACGAGCAATAACGGACCAACGTATATGTAAATGAATCGATAATATAGACAAATTGTAAATTGCTCGCTCCGGAGCCGTCGTCTGTTAAAATTTACTGATACCCATATTAAATAACTTTTTTACCGTAAGGACGTTCAGGCTTGTATTAATGTAATTTGCCATATTATGTGATCTGACTAAGAGGTCACTCATATTGTTTAAAATATCTATTATAAAAATGAATCGCTAAATGTGTTGCTAAGCGCAAATCTCGAGAGCAGCTTAACCGATTTCGCTAATTCTTTTTTAGCGCGGTTCCTCCCTCCCCCATAGAGAGGAACCCCGCTTATAAGGTTGATACAATGAAACAATCCGGAAGTTCCGACTAGAAAATTTCGCGTTTCAGAACCCCTAGAGACCCAAAATAACGGTGGATCAAATTTGTATATATGTATATATATATACATATATATATATGTATATATTTATATATATATATATATATATATATATATATATATATATATATATATATATATGTCTGTTCGCTCATTTCTGGCTTCCCTAATGGTCCGATTGTGATGAAATTTGGTACAAAAATCCGTCGTCCAATTTAAAAGGTCAAGTTCGTTAACCAGCAGAATCCGCCCACTGGAAGAAGGCGTTTGGGGCGAAATTCGCGCAAAAAAAATCGTAACGCTTACGTTTTTGAGTTTATAAGCTTGTGAGTACTCGTTTTGTAGGCTTCTTGGGCTAGGAAAACGAATGAAACCATTTTAAAGGCGATAGCTTTAACCGTTTGCGAGAAAATTGAAAAAATAGTTTTTGAATACCGTTTTTGGATTGGGTACTTAGAATCATGGGATTCAGTTGAAACATTTTCTGCATGTTCTACTTTCATTAAAACTAATATGTTGAAATTTTTGTTACGTTTGGAGTTTAGGAAGGGTTAGAATAAAATATTTTATTAACACACATAAAAAGTTTTGGTAACTTTGTATACTTTCCTTAATATCTCGAAAAAGGTTGAGAATCTTGGGAAACAGAAGGTAACCATTAGAAAGCTCACTAAATGCTCTACAAAAATGGTTCTGATGAAAGTTTTGATTAGGCGATGTCAATCGGAGAAATAAGTGCTTAAAACTTTAAAGTAATTGATTTCGCTTATTCGAATTGTTCTTTTTGTCTTTGATTTTGGTACTTAGAATTATAGGATTCAGTTGAAACATTTTCTGCATGTTCGAATTTTATCAACACTAATATGATGAAATTTTTGTTACGTTTGGAGTAAAGGAAGGGTTAGAATAAAATATTTTATTAACAGACAAGAAAAGTTTTGGTAACCTTATATACTTTCGTTAGTATCTCGAAAACCGTTGACAATCTTGGGAAGCGAAAGGTTACCATTCGAAAGCTTACTAAATGGTCTACAAAAAAGGTTCTAAAGAAAGTTTTGAATAAGCGATGTTGGATAAATAAGTGCTTTTTTTGATCTCTGTTTACCTTTGTTCTTAATTGTTTTTTTTTTCTCGGTTTTCCTTAGTTTTTAATATCTTGCCGTTATTTTGATTGCATTTTTTTCAATAAGACATGACAAGTAATTGAGAAGCGTGTTTGTATTTTGAATTGACTTTGAGAGTCTCGCTTTAGATTGAGGAATTTCCGCTTCTAACCTGTGGGTGTTAACAGTTTTCATGAAATAATAAAATAAAAAAAAAGATTAGTTCTACTTTAAACTTTCGAAATGACAATATGGATGAGAATGGATACGTCTTAAAATAACGCAGTCCCTGCAGAAAGAGAATGTTTAGACTCTGTGTAGGGTCAGAAATTTGCCCGGGTCGAGCTACTAGGCAGGCTTCAGGTAGGTTTTATTTCACTTCATAAATCAAGATGCATCCTAAGAGAGATGACAGATATTGTACCTGTAGGAAGTCATAAAGCCAAACGCTATAGTAGAAATATAATTATATTTTGTGGTTGTATGTGGCGTAATAAATTAAAAAAAGTCCGACTCGCAGGAACTGCAGCATCTTAGCGCGGTTCCGTTCATGTCCCTAGTGCCATTTGATAAGCTTAGAAAAGAAATAAACTTATTTTTTTTATATATCTCGTGAAAATTGTCAAAATCCTCTCGAACATCTCGAATAAAAGTGATATTAAGGCGTCAGGGACACCGACAGTAGCTAACTTTTACACAGAAGCGGAAATTACAGAATCTGGCTCTCATTCTAAAGCAAAGCTCTATAAATCAATACAAAATATGCCTAATAAAGCCTTTCTAGAGGATACAGAAGCATGGGCGTATATGAGGGGGGGGCTGAGGGGGCTGCAGCCCCTCCCGAAATTTTGAATTGATGATAAAAACTTCTCGTAAAACCCTTAAAAATAAATTAAATAAGATCACTTAGTTCATAAAACATATTTTATTTTACGTGCAATAGCGTTTTAGTTGCCTAAAACTATTCCAAGCTCTAAATATTTAGTATTCCATACCCTGGAAATGGTCTCAGCCCCCCCCCCCCCCGAAATTGTTTTTATATACGCCCATGTACAGAAGGATCAAGAAGAAGTACACAAGATTGAGTAGAATACCCTGCCTAATATAGCCTATATAGAATAATATGCCGAATAAAACGTATCTAGTAAATACACAAGGACAAATAAAAGTCTTGACGAATAACAAGTCAAAAAAAAAACTTTATTTAACAAAATAAAACAAAGTTTAGTTGCCCAACTACAATAGAATAATATACCTAATTAAGTCTACGGAGCAGACACAAATGGACCAAAAACAAGTCTTGTGGAATATTGATTTTTTTCTAATTAAATACTTTTTATCAATATTTAGTATATAACCTTTGTTGAAAATTATTGATTGCTAATTGATGAATCGGTTTACAACTAAGTAGTCTTTATGAATATTTAGTATATAACCTATTTTTGGATCTGTGTTTTTGGGGTGCTCTCCGCCTAGGCTTTGTATTTGTGTCGGCAGATACCTGGGGTATATTTACAGCTCTTGAGGATTAACTCTTAGCAGGTAAATTTCCTGCGGCCCCATTGTGTTCTACGGGCATTGAACCGCCATATACGCTCATAGTATCTAACCGTTGTGAAGTTTATTTTTTGGATTTAGGACTTAATATACATATGTAGACTAAATCATAGCAAGAAGTAATCCTCCGTCGTCGGTTCTTAACTATGTAGACTCGCTAATGTTATCCAATCTTAGATACATTGTATTTAAAATCCACAGCAAAAACACGACATTTCATCAGAATCCCCTGCTGAATAAAACTTATATAGAATAATATGCAAAATAAAGCCTATCTAGTGGATAAAAATAGAGGAAAAAAGCCGTTCGTGGTGGTAGAAAATCTTAAAAGTATTTCGCTCAGAAATCTCCGAAATATTGTCACTAATTTTACGTATCCTGTTTTATAGCCAAATAGATTTATATTCTATAATCAATAAGAAAAACCTACTAACAATAAAAAACTATGGGTAACAGATGAAAATAGGGAATACCAAGAATAATTCTAAAGAACGAAACCAACACCAGTACTGTAATCTAGATATTCATACGGCATCATCGAATTCTAACAAACAAAATATTGATTCTAATTATACGTATCCTGTTTTATTGACAAATACATTTGACTACTATAAGCAATTAAAAACACTAGGGAATATGCCAAAGAACTCGGAGTAGGAGCCTCGACAGTTTCAAGACATTTGAAGGAAATCGACAAATCCAAAGATGACATTACTTCGCTTATTCAAAACTTTCTTTAGAACCTTTCTTGTAGACCATTTAGTAAGCTTTCGAATGGTAACCTTTCGCTTCCCAAGATTTTCAACCGTTTTCGAGATATTAAGAAATTATACGAAGTTCCCAAAACTTTTCATTATTTCTGACAACAGAAAATTGGTCTCATTTTACCTATCCTGTTTTACACACACATACATTTTCCTTACAAATACAACATAAGAAATTAAAGAAATAAAAAGCAATAAAAACCCAAGGGAAAGAGACAAAAATTACAAAAAGAACGACAAAAACCCGTTCATAAGAACAAAACAGACGTATTTGAAGTTTTAAGCATTTATTTCTCCGATTGACATAACCTAATCAAAAATAGTTTTAGAATAATTTTTGTAGAGAATTTAGTAAGCTTTCAAATAGTTTCAATCCACTTACCACGATTTCCCAACCGTGTTCGAGATATTAATGAAAGTATACGAAGTTTCCAAAACTTTTCATGTCTGTTCATAAAATATTTTATTCTAACCCTTCCTTAACTCCAAACGTAACATAACTTTCAACATATTAGTTTTAATTAAAGTAGAACATGCACATAATGTTTCAACTGAATCCCGTTATTCTAAGTACCCAAACCAAAAACGGTATTCAAAAACTATTTTTCCAATTTTCTCGACAACGGTTAAAGCTATTGCCTTGAAAATGGTTTCATTCGTTTTTCTAGCCCAAGAAGCCTATAAAACGAGTACTTACAAGCTTATGAACTCAAAAACGTAAGCGTTACGATTTTTTCTGCGCGAATTTCGCCCCAAACGCCATCTTCCAGTGGGCGGATTTTGCTGGTTAACGAACTTGACCTTTCAAATTGGACGACAGATTTTTGTACCAAATTTCATCAAAATCGGACCATTCGTCTTCTATTTAGAGAGCGAACAGACAAATATATATATATATATATATATATATATATATATATATACATATATATATATATATACAAATTTGAACCACCGTTATTTTCGGTTTCTAGGGGTTCTGAAACGCAAAATTTTCTAGTCGGCACTTCCGGATTGTTTCATTGTATCAACCTTATAAGCGGGGTTCCTCCCTATGGGGGAGGGAGGAACCGCGCTAAAAATAACATAATTATACTTTCCCATGTTCTTGTACAATTTTATTTTGTTTAATTGCATTTAACAGTAAAATGAGTAGTTTAGTGTTTTTAATTGCATTTAACACTAAAATGGATGTCATTAAAGCAAGTTAAGTCAATTAGAAACAAATTCGTAGTAGAGTCTTCGTAGAGAGAAACTTGGGACGGCGGAAAGAGTAATTTTCGCTTAGAATAGTTTCTTGTGACTTGCCGACAAACAAAGTATTAACTGTTTCTATTCTAAGTATACAAAATGACACTAGGGATATGAATGGAACCGCGCTAAGATGATGCAGTTCCTGCGAGTCGGACTTTTTTTTATAATATTCCTTGAAGTACGAGGATGGTTCTTACGGAGAGAAAAATTGCCTGAAAAGTCAAGAAACAACATTTTTTCGGGTCTTTTTTTATTTCGTTAACGCAAATTCATTTTTCAATAAAAACATGTGTTCTCGATTATAATATTTTTAACAGTTAACGTATACGGTTATTTGTGTATAAGCAAAAGAATTCAAATAAATAAGAACATGTAACCACTAGGTGACAATAGAATCACATGTTAATAATGCAATTTAAATTAATTTATATTTGCGTTAACGAAGTAAAAAAGACCCCGCTCTTCTATATTCCCATACAAAAGATTCGTAATAATACTTAAAGGTCAATTTGAACTTTAATACCATGCCATAAAGTTTAAGTGTTAGTGGAGGGGTTCGGGTTCTGGGAAGGCAGAACAATTGAGTAACGTTAGTATCGTATAAATATTAATGTCAATTTTTATATTATGGTAACATTACTCAAAAACAAACTGTCTATGGTAAAATGTAAACTGTCTGTGGTAAAGTGTCACTTGAAATTTAAACATCTCTTTGCTGTGCATCTATAATATTACTAAATCTAAAAGCCACAAATTTCTATAAAATTACTAAAGTGTTGTGTGTTTGTGACTTACTAAATTTGCCTCCTATAAGGCGGCGGACAAATTTAGGCAGAAGAACCCGAAATGCAAAGAATCTAATTAATTATCAATCTAATCGTACTGCCCAAGGAACGTGAAGATCGCAATAAACGTGAAAGAATTCGGTTAAGACAGGCCCGTGAAGCGCGACATTCGACTAATGATGGTGCAAGTTTGAATCGAGCTGCTGTCAATTGATTTCAGTGCCTACAACTTTGTTGCTATTGGACCTATGAACTCAGTTTGACTATAAACAAATCCCAGGGGAAGTCATTAAGTGTTTGTGGTATTAATCTAGAAACCCCATGTTTCTCACATGGTCAATTGTATGTTGCCTGTTTCCGTGTTGGAAAACCATCTGCTCTGTTTGTTTACGCGTCAGGTAATGAAACAAGAAATACCGTGTAACATTAAGCACTACAATAAAAATGAAACTTAATTTAGAATAAGTAAAAATAAAATTAAATATAATAAGTAGGTATCATAATAAGAAATCTGATACTGTAATTTTCATTATGATTTTTAGTGACTATTAAACGAATTTTAAGTGTTTTATAATTTTTATTTTTTGACATGATATAATTGTTGACTTATTAAGTTTCTTTATTCTTTTTTTTTTTTTTTCTTACCAGCTTACCCGGTGTCCCAAATAGGAGAATAAGTATTAGAAAAAAAAATTAAAGAATCGACTGTTAGGCAGTAAGAAGTTCGCCGGGTCAGCTAGTTGTGTAATAAAAATATCATCCTGATAATTAAAAATTTAGCAAAATACAGCCATTTAGCGTCTACCAAGAGAGTCGTGAAAGGCAGGAGTCGAGGAAACATTATACAAAACATTTTATTAGTTTTCAAATATTCGTATATTTTCTTTAATACTTCGAAAACAGTTTCCAAATCATGAACTGGAATGAAATCATTTGAAAGCCTACTTATCACTCAAAATCCAAATAAAAACCTAAATGCGTAAAGTTTCATAGGACCATAGGTTTAGGTCCATTCTAACCTTTCCATATCGCATTATATTATTAATATTACTTATTTATAAGTAGTCCGCTACTAAGGCGATGTCACTCCTTCAAGATGGTACCTGTATGGTCTACGGAACCACCATTGTATTAAAAGTTTGATGCACTTATTTTCAAAAACAAAGGTATGAAAATGTCTGTAATGTGCATGTAAGCCACTGGCTATTCAGAAGATGTCTTTAAATGGGATTGTATAGTTCAGTAGATCTGTAATTAAGAAAGTATTTTGTTTATTTACTGACAACCTCAACAATTCGTTCTTGCACTATGTAATGTCATCATTCTGTAAGTAGTTGATTTACGGTAAAGTTTCTATTGCACATATCGTCCCTACTATGTCAAGCTATCGAATATGAAAAATCTAGTTTTTTATATTCGAGGCTTTGCTCCTGGATTGTTGACGAGTCGAAAAATGTCGGAACCTCTTTAGAATATCCGTTAATGCCTTAAATCAAGTATCAAATAAACCATTTTTCAATATATTACTTCATCAATGTATCGAATATGTTGTTCGCTAGTTAGTTCCGATTCTCATATTCGATAGTTTGCTATGGTAGGGACGATATCACAAGTTGGTTTGTTATGTCCTGTCATGAGGTACTCGTGTGTTAGTCTCGTGTGGCCAATTCTGAGTCGAGCTAGTACAATTTCTTCATATCACATTAGATTATGCAAGCATTATATTCAAGAGAGTCGAACTTTTGAGTTTGTTGTGTTGAAGGTCTTCTTAATTCCATGACCCACCGATTACCGAGGATACGAGCTACTATTCCGTGAAATGTAATATCTCAGAGGATGTTATTACATAAGGTTCAAATTACTCAGCAATTGCAACACGAGCTCCTTTAATTGTTTTAAAGGAGACGTTCTTTTAGCAAATAAATAATTGTGGCTAATTTTCACGTTTAGACACGCAAGCACACCGGGCACTTTTAGTTACTAAGCAGTCTGTTAAATATGGATTATTAGTAGACAATTAAAGATTTAACACTGTTTCCGCAAAATAATCATTGTGTCATGTAATCCAAAAAAATATTAAGCCTTGGTGAACTTTGCTGCTCCATTTTAGCACATTTCCGTTGTAAGGGGAAAACCCGCTTATAATGTCGAACCGATTTATGTTTGACTGTTCCCAGAACTGACGGAATTCAAATTTGTGAACCAGCGGGAGCTGACGTCTGGAACAATTTTTAACTGAATCAATCTTTTCTGAATACCCAAATCAAAAATTATTTAAGGAAATTAGGGTTGTATACACTATTCTCCTAGGGGTTACAGGTATACCCTTAAAAATGGTTCCATTCTTTTTCCTACGTTGGAAAACATATAAAATGTTTACCTGCAAGCATATTGACTCAAAAATATAATAGCTGCGAACCGACATATATATAATATGTACATGTATATATTTAGCTATATTATATTATTACACGAGAATTTTATATATTAGATATTATCAAATATATAAAATTCTCGTGTCACATTTTTAGTGTTTATACTCCTCCGAAACGGCTAAACCGATTTTTATGAAATTTAATATGTATATCCAATAGGTCTGAGATAGGTTTATAACTAATTGTTACACCCCTAAGAGATAAGGGGGGCCACCCCAAAAAATATTTTTTTATTTTTTGGACAAAATATTTAATTTTTATTTTTTTATGATTTAGCATTAAAAAATACATACCCCCAATATTTTTTAATAACGATTAACTATTTTATAATAACGATATTAGTACTTTAATTATAATAAATAAATTTTAATTATTTATTTAAATTTTTAACGTCCATTATTATTAACTATTATGAATTGTTTAAATTATTTATATCACATATACACAAATTACAAAGTGATAATCACGCTATGGTCATCAATCCTTATAAAGAACCATCTGGAGAGTACATTTAATGCACCTCTTGCTGATGACGTTGCTGTAATCATGGTTGGCGACCGTGGAGCTACGAGAAAAAAACTGATTCGAAGAAGAAATAATAATCTTGGGTCCATTGCTGATACACGCCATTCATAAGTCACTATCCAATATCCGCTAATGTTCTGGAAGGGACAAGAACAATATTGCACAAATATTAAACAACGAGATCCCGCAACAGGTACGGGATTATTATTTCACTACCGAAATATTCACTAGAAACGATTTATATGGCAAAACAACGTTTGCCGGGTCAGCTAGTGTGTGTGTGTGTGTGTGTGTGTGTGTGTGTGTATATATATATATATATATATATATATATATATATATATATATATTATAATAGGGTGGCAACCTGTAGATAGCCCGGCTTTAGAGCCCAATTGTTGATACGTCGTTAAACACACACAAAAAATAAATTATTTATTTATTAATACATGATTTCTTCACACGTTTATTCAAAATTCCATAAAGTTAAATGTTGACATTTGTTATTGTGTTTTGTTCTTATTTCAGCAATGTTACCAGCTCTGACATCATTGCATATCAGCCACAACAAACTGGAAAGCTACGACGACCTCCAGCACTTACAGGACTGCAAGTCTATCTCGGTTCTAGACATTTCTCACAATTTTATCGAAGATCCTCAAGTAGTGGAGGTGACATTCTATATTTCAATTATTCTGCTACTCCAGGGTTAAAATTCTGGGGAACAATATTTAGGGGTGCATGTTATTAGTCACGGGTGATATTTTAAAAAATATATTTTTTTAATAAAACAATTAATTAATGTATTTACATAATGTGTATGTATATGTATATATATGTATATATATATATATATATATATATATATATATATATATATACTCACACATATATATTAATTGTCATCTTTTAAGAATTTCAACTGTTTAGCTTTATCGAGCAGTACTGCTTACTGGGATAATAATAGTTAGTTCCTTCAGCTAGATATTTGTACTAATTAAGTGTCAGGCGGAAGGTCAAAAAATTACAAAAATAATTCAAAAAATACAATTTATTACTGCTAACTACTTTCACGCGTATAATGCATCATCAGGAACGTTTCTTCATACTGTGTAGAGTCACCGAAGGCAAGTAAACCTTCTATTATCAAGGCCACGTCATGAGCGAAACTGGGAATAATGGCGCCAACCAATCAGCTGATTTCTTTTAGATTTGCCAAAAAGCCTATAACCGGAAGAAGTACAGTGAAATATTAATTAATTTAAATATTAAGGGCCACTCATCCATGCCACAAATGTTTAAGACCTAGGAAATTTTATGTTTAATTAAAATTTAATTTAATTTAAATTTTTAGGAATTTTTATGGGTTATCTGCAAGATAGAATACTTTTCAGCCAAGATAGGGTTGTTACAGAAATGACTTTAATTCTTCCAATTTCTGTCACCAGCCCTTGAATTATCAGCTAGGATTTATATTTCTTATACATTTTTGTCTAATAATTTTCATTTTGCATAAAATCCACTTAAATAATTCCTTCCAAAATTAGTAGCACTTCTTTCATTTGCCAAACTTTGAGGAGCTTTTGCTCGAAACATTTATTTTTATGCTCGTTATTTTTTTTAAAAAATCCTTAATTCAACCCATTGTTAAATAGGACGAACTCAAGCCTCGCGTAATTTTAATTGACTTAAAGGGGGGGGGGAATATTTACGTTGTTTAAATTATTGTTAGCTAAAACTCTTGGGTTCTTCGGCACTCTGAAGATCACGCAACAACGGAGTGCGTTGAGGGTTTAGCATAAGCAACAATGTCATAAAAATACGGCCGGTATGGCCAAGTCACTACTTTGAGTCAGATGAAAACCAACCTCCAGATGAATCGATTTTGCTGGTTAGCGAGCTCGTTCAATAGTTTGCTAGGGTGAATACTATATATGGAGTTCCGTGGCTAAAAAAAATAAAAATTTTGGCGTATATTGTGTTAACAGACATGTCGCTATATATAATAAAAATGTAACGGATCGCTGTCTGTAAATGGAAGATATATGAGAAAAAATATCTTTTAGAGGACTTAGATATAATCAGGGCCCCTTATTAAGGGGGAAAGCAACTCGACCTAAAAGATTGGGGGACTTATCAACTCAATAGAACACAAAACAATGATTGTTAGAATTTTGTTGTTGTTTGTCTGTGCGTTTGTGTCCGCTAATCTGAGAAGCAGCTTATCTGATTTAGAGGGGTTTTCACACATATATAGTGATAAGCTTGACTTAACATTTAGTGTTTATTTCAATGCAATCGATTCGTAAATAAAAAAATAATGCCAATGTAAAGAATCACGTATGTAGGTTGTAGCCGAGAGCCCTTACTTTCCCCGATCTAACCTCCTAGATATTGATGACGCTCTAATGACGAATTTTTGAAAAATCCTCATCGATCCTTCAGCTGCCGTACTTTTTAGCACTTTTCCAAGGAATGTCGCTGTTAAGGTTACACTCATAAAAGAATTGTTGTAAAATTTCTTGAAATCTTCATCGAATAATCCCCGTTATAATTTATATATATATATATATATATATATATATATATATATATATATATATAGTAAAAATGTAACGGATCGCTTTCTGTACAAAGAATATATATGAGAAAAAATATTATTGGGGCCTTGATTGTTACAATTTATATAAAATATATTAGTTTACGCAGGTCCTGATAATAGACCTTTTCAATTAAAAGGCAATTATATTTAATTTTTTCATAGAAATTATTAATAATAGCAAAAACTAAATAATTTATTAATTCTATGTTGTTTATTTTTCAGATTTTCTCAAGAATGCCTTCTCTGAGGGTTCTTACACTATTAGGGAACCCAGTAATAAGTAAAATCAGTTACTACAGGAAAAACATGACAATTAAATGTGTAAGTTTGTCAATACATATTTAATTTTTTCCTAACAGTTTTTTAAACAATAACACAGGTCTACAAAAATAATCTTTCTGAAATTTGATTTGATGATTTTGGTCAATCTCTATGCTCCTTGGCGCGCTGAAGCCGAACATGAGGTCAGTCCCTCTCTATCACGTAAGGAAATTGTTCAATCTCAAGTAAGGGCAGAGGTACTACCATTAAAAGAAAACAGAATTGGCGAATAAGAGTTTTCATTTATTTCCATGATCTTTTAGTTATTTCAATGTTGTTTACTGTACAAAATACATAAATGTGTAGAAATAACAGCTTCAGAATTAACAGTGGCATATTTAGTTATTATTTTTATGAAAACGTATTTTTTTCTCTTGAAAATTTCTCCGTGTTCGTTTCCGGCTGTAGGACTCTTCAGATGATTCACGCTGCAGCATCCAACAATAGTCAGCCATCATGTTTACGTTCCATTTGCCCTGATACCTACGTTCCATTTCCTGGATGTCCTGATGGAACCTTTCCCCTTGTTCTTCACTTACTGTTTATAAAAAGAGAAATCGTTTGGAAAAAAAAAAAAAAAAAAAAAAAAAAAAAAAAAAAAAACCTACTTCTTACCAAATTTATGTGTATAGCAGGTATATTATGTTCTATGGATTTGAAAAAAATCTGTACGTGATAGAGAAAAACGGACTTCATTCTCGGCCTCAGCACACCGAGAAACGCAGAGATTAGCCAAAATCATCAAATCAAATTTTTGGTTGTAGACCTGTGTAATTAAGGAATTAAATTGTAAAATATGATACCAATTCCGAAAAGCACAATAACTTGCTTGAAATTGAATTTGCTAAAGGGTGGGGGTACTGGATCAATTAAATAGGAAAACCAAAATACCAGTTTTTTTTTGTTTTTTTTGTTTTTTTTTTTTTTTGTTTAACGGCTTATCAACTATGGGGGTATTAACGCCCACAATTATTTATTTACATTTCAAAAAATCGCTTTCGGAGTCTACCTTTCCAACTCCAGTATTTCTAGAACATTACTGCAGGCGATTCACACCAGTCAATGTGTGAGCCACCCACAATAAAGTTCTAGATACACGGAAGATGGAGCTGTATACTTTGAAAGCGCCTTTTGTGAAAATTGAATAAATAAATAATTGTGGTGGAAAAATGGAATTTTGGTTTCCTTTGTATTTAAAGATAAGTTTCTAAAAATGTAAGGTACGATGGGCTTGTCTTTCGGACTTGTAATTTTTATTTTGTAAGACTGCGTTGTCATTCTAATAAAGTTTACTTCGGTTTTAGAAAGAGTTGACGTATTTAGATGATCGGCCAGTTTTTCCACAGGATAGAAAAGCAGCTGAAGCATGGTAAATAAAACGATATTTTTTATAAATTCACAACAATTGTAAATAATTATTATTATTTACTGATTAAATTCAATCATATTTAATTTATGCCAGGGCTTTGGGAGGCGATGAAGCTGAAAAGCAAGCTCGGGATGAGTACAGGAAAGCAGAACAAAAGAAAATTAAGGATAGCGTTGATGGTAATTCGGAAGGGATAAAAATATTAAGTTATTTCACAGGTTAACAATGATCAATGATAAAATGTATTAATTTCACAGCTCTGATGAGAATGGTGAAAGCAAACCGTAAGAAAAAAGAAGAGGCTGAAGAAGCTTGGAGAAATAGGAATAAACCAGATGGGGATTCGAGCGCAGGAAATGAGCGCAAAGAAGAAGAAAAAACGCTGAGCGATTACGAAGAAGAAGTAAGTTATTTTAAATATCAACAACTTGGACATATGTGGTATCATACATTTATTTATTTAAATTTTAACGTCTATTTATTATTAACTACGAATTTTAGGACGGGTTATCTATAGGTTACCATCCTTTTCTAGCCAGGATAGGGGTGATGCCTTTTCTTTTTTCGAAAGAAAAGCAAACGCCCCTAGTGGGAATCGAACCCACGACCTTTGGCACGGAGTGTTAAGAGCTCACGCCTTAACCCTCACGGCTACCGGGTCTTATCATACATTTAATCAAATATTTATTATTCTAAGCATTTCTGTACTTGTGATATTGACAAAATTCCTACAAATGTGATTGTAAAACTAACGAGATCTATTAAGTCACAATACAAGCTATTTTTTCAAATTAGTCACCGATGTGTAGTGGCCAAATCGACTGCATTATTCGGGTAAGTTTTAGAATTAACTCTCAAAATATTAAATAACAGGTCAAGCAGCTGACAAGACATCTGGTCTGGTGGAAAGCAAGCAAAAGTCACTTGCAGATTTCGGACATGCGCACATAAACCTCTAGATATTCAATATTAACATTTTTACCGTGTTTTTATAATGATGAACTATTTCCTAAATTTCCAAGACATTTGTTTGCACACTTCAAAAAAGTTTGAATGTTACTGACAGAATTAGAAGTAATATTTAACAAAACTACAAAGAATCTAGGCTTGCTTGTAAAGAGTGCGAATTTCTTACAAGCTGCCAATATCTGGAATAACAATGTTTTGTACAACAAGCTTCTTCGGCGCTAATGGCATAGTTGTTGATGCCCCATAAAAATAAAAAAAACAAGCTTCTTTTGTAATGCTAGATTCTTTTGTAAAGGAGTTAGAGGTAATTTCTAAACTTATTTAGCAAGAATAGCCGTCGCAATAAAATGGAGCTTTGCTGCAAAGGAAACTGCCGGCTAATGGACCTTTGCTGCAATAGAAACTGCCCTCTAATGGACCTTTGCAGCAATGGAAACTGCCAGCTAATAATGGGCCTTTGCTGCAATGGAAACTGCCAGCTAATGGACCTTTGCTGCAATGGAAATTGCTAGGCTAATGGACCATTGCTGCAATAGAAACTGCCAGCTAATGGACCTTTGCAGCAATGGAAGCTGCTAGGCTAATGGACCTTTGCTGCAATGGAAACTGCCAGCTAATGGACCTTTGCTGCAATGGAAATTGCTAGGCTAATGGACCATTGCTGCAATGGAAACTGCCAGCTAATGGACCTTTGCAGCAATGGAAGCTGCCAGGCTAATGGACCTTTGCTGCAATGGAAACTGCCAGCTAATGAACCTTTGCTGCAATGGAAACTGCCAGCTGATGAACCTTTGCTGCAATAGAAACTGCCAGCTAATGAACCTTTGCTGCAATAGAAACTGCCAGCTAATGAACCTTTTCTGCAATAGAAACTGACAGCTAATGTACCATACCTGCAATGGAAACTGCTAGGCTAATGGACCTCTGCTGCAATGGAAACTACCAGCTAATGGACCTTTGCTGCAATAGAAACTGCCAGCTAATGGACCTTTGCAGCAATGGAAGCTGCTAGGCTAATGGACCTTTGCTGCAATGGAAACTGCCAGCTAATGGACCTTTTCTGCAATAGAAACTGACAGCTAATGTACCATACCTGCAATGGAAACTGCTAGGCTAATGGACCTCTGCTGCAATGGAAACTACCAGCTAATGGACCTTTGCTGCAATAGAAACTGACAGCTAATGTACCATATCTGCAATAGAAACTGCCCTCTAATAGACCTTTGCTGCATTGGAAACTGCCAGCTAATGGACCTTTGCTGCAATGAAAACTTCCAGCTAACGTACCTTTGCTGCAATGGAAACTGCCAGCTAATCTCCTTTTGCTACAATAGAAACTGCCAGCTAATGGACCTTTGCTGCAATGAAAACTGCCTGCTAATGGGCCATACCCGCAATGGAAAGTGGCAACAGATGGACCTGTGCTGCAATGAAAACTGCCAGCTAATTGGCCATACCTGCAATGGAAAGTGGCAAAAGATGGACCTGTGCGGCAACGAATACTGCCGAGTAATGGATCTTTGCTAATCGAAATTGGAAACTGAAGGACCTTCGCTGTGTGGCGGCGGATGGAACTTTGCACCAATGGAAAAAAAACAATGGCTCTATAACTGCGATGCCCGGTCATTTTAAATTAAATGAAATTACAATCAGTGCTGTTTACAAGAAATTGAGTATAATTCTACGAAATAAGAATCCAACAATTAGTCAATTAGGGTTTGCGAATTGTTAAGAGGATGATTGTAATTGTTGTTGTTAATTCCATCATAATAGTGATTGGTAAGACCTTCCTCTGGATAAAAGGAAGCGAACAATGATCCATCTAAAGTCTTTCTCCGCACAATAATGCATCGCAATATAATGAAATGCTTTTCTAAGAAGCCCTGGGGAAGTGTAGGCCTGTCTAATTACCAACTGCTATTTGCGTCCAAGAAAGACTTCTGTGAGTATGGATGTCGTTTACGGGATGAATCTGATAGGATTTTTTTTTTTTTTTTTATGCGGGATATCCTCCATCCATTTTCAGGCTATAGGCACCGGGCTATCTATAGTCTGTGACGCGGTTTTCCATGCGGCCACTGATCCCAGTACCAACCACAGTGAATTCAATGTGATTTGATCGTTATCTTAAAACTGAATGTAGATCTCCGGTTAAGAGTCAAGTCTCCCGTGGTCTAGTGGCTAGCGCGCTAGATTCATAAGCGGGAGATGGTGGGTTCGATCCCCACCAGCGCCAGAAATTTTCTCATCTCAGGGCTCGCTGAGAAAATTCCTGGCTGCGCCCTGGACGTCGGCGCTAATGACCACGATTTGTCGATGCGCCGTAAAAAAAAAGAAGAAAAAAAAGACGTTTAGAACTGGGTTATGAGATATTTTGACAATTTTGAAGACTTTTTTTATGGTGGTTGATGAATGTTTTATTTTAAGCAGACTCATTTGCATTATCAATTCAAGGACTTATTCAGCATAAAACGCTTTTATTAACCTAGAACACATAAAACATCTTCATCAACGTTAACATTACAGAATCAATATGTTGTATATTTAAATGTTATCGCCCTTTCCTAGCAAGGATATTCCACAACCCTTCCCAAGGAGGGGTAAAACCTTAAAATACCATTCCATCGGCTTCCTTCTGACCACACTCAGGTTAACCATTTTCGACCACTCTAAAAGAGAGTGGTTTCTTGACAATTGTACACTGCTCAACCCACGAGTGTTCAGAAGGAAGAAGTTTTGGACTTATAATGACTCTTATAGTAGAATGTTTAGAGCCTTTGCCGCGTCTCTTATTACTGCAACCTCAGGTATTTATTTATTTAAACTTTAAAGCCCACTTATGCATTACATTTAGGCATGTAAGGATTTATGCATTTTCTTCTTTCGAAAAAAAAGCCACCCCTAGAGGTAGTCGAACCCGCGTCCTTAGACGCGCAGAGCTCACGGCCACCGGGCCTCCAAACTTACAGTAAAAGTAAAAGAGAAAAAAAAAAGCTACTCACACTTTGAGGGGTCGACCACTCGAGAAATCACTGAAAGCAACAAAAAACAACCATTAAAAAATAATATTTTGTATTTTCTTAGTCAACATATGTTCCTTAAATTATTATTATTATGACTGATTCTAACCAAAAAGTTGCATCATTTAAATATACTGTTGCCACTTTAGGTTGAATTTTAAATTAAAACACATACAGTACAGACACTGAAACGATGTAGACCAAGTATTGTTTTGTATTCGTCCCACAATGTAGCAAGAGCACACTGGACTTAAGCAACATGGTCTGTACCTAAATTGTCTTTTTAATATTTTAAATGATACTTCTTATTTCCTTTCATGATAGTTCATCCTATATTTTCCACTCATGTCCTGTATATTCGTCCGGCCTTCATGCTTCGAACCGGTTCTGTCTGTTTTCTTAAATAGCACTTCATCTTTTTTTTTTGTTTTCTTTTTTTCATCAATCGTATAAATCTCATAATCCTGAATATATGAGCTCTATAGAAATCATTCTGGAACGAGTCGTTTTTTGCAGATTTGCATGAATTGCATATAACCTTTTTCCAATACCATTAGATTTAGAGATAACATGTGATTTATCACACGCATTTATTTTTCGTCTATTATCTCTAAGGCCCAGCGCACACGGTGTGACTATTCTGCAACTCGAGTTGCAAACTAGTTGCGTCTGAGACCAGTTTGCAACTTTTTTCAGCAAAAGGCGCGACTGTTCTGCAACTCGAGTTGCAAACCAGTTGCGTATAAAATTATTTATTAACTAAAACAAAACACGCGAGTATATTGGCTTGTAAATCAATTGGCCAACAGTTTCGCAAGTGGTTTGTTTATTTAGTGAGTTACGTGTTTCTTTGTAAGAACTTGCGATGTCAGACTCACAAGGGGAGTATATGTTACAGCGATGGGGGTCACCAATATGAACTATTTTTATTCTGGTGTTTCTACACAGAAAAATAGTCGACTTGTCCGAGAGTTCCGCCCAATGCGCCTTGGAGCCGAGAAATAAAATAAAATAAGTTGAAAGTGCTTTTTTCATCGAGTTTAAACAATTATACCGACGTGATTCTTTGACCAATTCATTTGTTTTATAGAGTTCCTAGATTAAAAGAAAAATATAATCGTTAAACAATAATTTATATTACGTCAAATAAATTCAAAAATATGTTTATGTTTTCAAGTAAATTAGCATTATACATTTTTTTAGACCAAAAATAATAGCAGAAATAAGCACCCCAAAAAACTTTAATGTGGTGAATATCTTTGAAAACAAAAACTAATGATTTTTCCCAGTCTGAAGGAGACTACAAATTTGTAAGCGAAAAAGTAACGTGACGTTTTGAAATTCAATATCTCCTCTTGAGATAATCCCATTTTTAATTCATTGAAATCCTTAAAAAGAAGAAAGACTCCTTGTTCTAACCATATAAATGACCATCATCATATAAATGACTATTGTATTATATCAAAATGTACTTGCAAAAAATGGTTCTCAAAATAAAAATAAAATGTTAATTTTTTTGCATATAACGTCAATCCCAGAACATGTAGAAACACCCTCATTGGAAGGAAATGTGTCAGATTATCGACCCTCCAAGTTTGGTTTGAATCGGGTAAATTTTCTTTGAAATATGGCCGGATTCTTGAATCTTTAATAAACTTAAAAGGGCCCTCCCCCTTAGTGAAATTTAAAATACTTTTCTTTTTTCTTTTTTTTTTTTTTTTTGTAATATTCACAAAATTGGATTTTAGGGATTTTTTTTATGTGCTAAAAACGAATCTGACATCCGTTTTTAAATCAAAAATTGCTTCACGTTAAGTTCTTGATGGCACATATTGTTATTGGCTACATGGCTCAAATACACTTTACTTAAAACTGCCTTTACATACAGTCCAGGCAACGAACAGTTATAGGTGGAAATTTTTGGAACACAATTTTTGATTTCGTAACTTTGTTTGGCCTAGATAGGAGGTGAATATATCAAATGTCCTCGCCCCTAGCCTTTAAGCCGGGGGAGAGGGGGGGTTTAGAAGGTCCCATTTTTGGACTTTTCACTTATATCTCGGAATCCCTGCGTCCTAGTGACATGACTACTCTATAACAAATGAAAGCTGATTAAATTTCCTACAAGTTCTATTTCATAAAGTATTTCGAGGTATCTTTAGTTTTTGAAATATCTGCCCTTGAAAGTCTGTCATTTTGGGGAAAAACACACTTTTTTCTATTCTCGACCGGATATCTCTTCACCAATGGACCCAAAAATAAATATCGGTTATTGAGTTGTAGAGCATTCCATTAGCTTCAATAATATGTATTACAATACTATTTTATGTATTTTATTTCAAACTTTATATACGCACCCACTTGGTCTTAACAAAACCGTTGCCTATATAATGGTCAAGATGTTATATAGATGAGTGTGAATAATTGGTCAGAGGCCCAAAATTATGTATTTCGTACTATTTATACGTCCAGTACTTACATAATGGAGTATATTTTGGACAATACAATGACTGGAAATGGTGAGAAATTGAACGGTTCGTTGGTCGACAGTTGTTGCAGGATATCACGATGAACACTAAAACTTTTTTCACAGTTGAAGGAAAATACATAAAATAGTAAAGTAACATATATTATTGAAGCAAATGGAATGTCCTACAACCCTGTAGCCGCAATTTATTTTTTGGGTTCATCGTTGAAGAGATATCCGGTCGAAAATAGAAAAAAATGTGTTTTTTCCCAAAATGACAGACTTTCACGAGCGGATATTGCGAAAACTAAAGATATCTCGAAAAACTTTATAGAATAGAGCTTGTAGGAAATTTAATCAGCTTTTATTTGTTATAGAGTAGTCATGTCGCTAGGACGCGGGGTTTCCGAGATATAAGTGAAACCCCAAAAAATGGGACCTTCTAAACCCCCCCTCCCCCCCCCCCCCCTGCTTAATGGCTAGGGGCGAGGACTTTTGATATGTTCACCTCCTATCCAGCCCAAACAAAGTTACGACGTCAAAAATTGTGTTCCAAAAATTTCCACCTATAGCTGTTTTCAAGCATTCGTTGCCTGGACTGATAACCCAAGATAACATAGCTGAATAACATATGTAATAAAGGAACCTTCATGTAACTAAGCAACCACAAATATCGATAGAATGCAAGGCTGTCCGACGAAAGTCTCGTACAACTCAAATGCAACGCAACTGCAACCGTGGGCCCGCGGTTGCAGTTGCGTTGCATGTGACTGGTTTGCAATCGTCAAAAACAAGTTGCGTCGTGTGCGCCTGTCCATTGAAATACATTGCCGAGGTCGCAAAACAGTTGCGCGTGCAACTGGAGTTGCAAACGAGTTGCATCGTGTGCGATGAGACTTAACATATGTTTGGTTTCAGGTTAGTTTGAAATCGTCAAAAACCAGTTGCGTCGTGTGCGCCTGTCCATTGAAATACATTGCCGAGGTCGCAAAACAGTTGCGCGTGCAACTAGTTTGCAACTGGAGTTGCAAAACAGTCTCACCGTGTGCGCTGGGCCTAATGGGTTTCTAACAGCTAATGCATTTTTTTTCTTCGCTGATATATCTCTGGTCTGAGGTAATTATAGCATGGACATTTTCTACGTAACCATCGTTGGATGCTGTGTATTTGGTCTAGTATATCATATCTTACATGAAGCTACATTGTAATTTTATGATACAGTTGATCATACAACATTTCGGCAAAATTAAATTATTTTATTTTATTTAAATTTTAACACCCATTATTATTAACTAAGAATTTTAGGACGGGTTATCTATAGGTTATCACCCTTTTCCAGCCATGATAGGGCTGATGCCTTTTCTTTTTTCTAAAGAAAAGCCACCACCCCATAGTGGGAAACGAACCCTCGACCTTTGACACGGAGTGTTGTTAAGTGCTCACGCCTTAACACACACCCCAAAACCGTCTTAACACTCGCGGCCACCGGGCCTCCCAAAATTAAATAAAAATATATAAAATAAAAACGTAAACGGTGGAGAGCTTAAAAGTATGCAAATTGTCTCCCTAAATCAATAAATGGAGGACAGGAATGATGTCTTTCTTTTTATTTCCTTTTTTTTTTTTTTTTTATGTTTCTTCGCTGTGGAATATTTCTTCAATTACAAATCTATTATTTGCATATTATAAATATGCTGTTGTTATACCCGTTGGTGAAGACCGTCGTCACTGCCATCGGTGAGAGTACTGTGGGCGAGCACTTTCGACGTAAATACGTCATTATCAAGCCACTGTTAAGTTAGTACTCCTGTAGAGTACGCCCATAGTACTCTCACCGATGCCAGCGACGACGGTCCTCATCAACAGGTATGACAACAACACCTAGGATGTTATAAAATTTAAGAAAAGCAATTAATGCTATTCTAAGGATCAGGATGGGATTCCTGCGAAAAATAACGCTGCAAACACCACCGCTGGAGTGAAAAGCCGTGCAAATAAAAAATAACTATACATACATATGAAAGGTCAAATTCGTTAACCTACAGAATCTCTCCACAGGAACATTTTTTGGGGCGAAATTCGATACGTTAATAGGCTTGCATGTCCACTTGTTATGTTTTCTCGCGTACGGAAACGGATGAAACCATTTTTAAGGGATATCTGTAAATGTTTTGAGAAAAGTGGATACTACGAGTTTTCCTTACTAATATGAAGTTTGGTTTGGTATTCAGATAATATACATTCAGTTGAAAATTGCTTTAGATGCCTCTTTTTATTTCTTCGAAAAATCCACCCTTTAAAAAACTCAACCCACAACCCTAGAATCGGAGTTTCTTCCTACGTTTTGCCAGATATTCCCCATCCTCCCCCCCCCCTCATACACTCTCTCTTTTTATGTCTCTCTCGCTTTCTTTTCTCTCCGTAATTCTCTTTTTGTATCCGTACCTTTCATATATCTGTTATATAAACCTTCTCCTCTTATTCAAAAATCTATAAAATTCAAGAGATAAAATTATGCAGGAGATTTTTACATAAAAATTTATTTTCAATTAATTTTCAGGACTCAACACTTTCAGGGATTGAAGATCTTTATGATGTAACTTCAGAAGAATCTAATAGCACAGGAAATCAAAAGGAAAATACTTTGCACGCGAAAAATGATGAGTTCAAAAAAGATCTTATGGGAGGCCCGGAATCTCATGACTCTGAATTTTCTGATGATGAAGATAAACTTTCTGACGAAGAAAGGGAACAAGATAAAGAGCAGACTGAGGCCACACAAAATCCTGCGCAAGAGACCTATTTAGAAAATAATCCTTTAATTATACAGGGTGGAAAATCTGAAGTCTTCAACGAAATGCCTCTACAAGAAGAATTAGGCTATCCTCAAGATAAAGAAGTGGAAGATGAATCCAAAGAAACTTTTGATAAAACTAAGATTGTTGAAATATTAAAAGAAGGAGTCCCTCAAGAGGGAATGGATGAAAATGCTGTGGAAACTCAATCGCCGGCTGCGAGCTTAATATTCTCTTTGGAAGAAATGGCAGAAGAAACCTTGGACGATACAAATGATGAAACTAATGTAACCAAAAACGATTTCAGCAAAGAAAATATTTCTCAAGAAATCCTGGTGGAAGGAAACATTGAAAAATCGTCGAATTCAACAGAATTTGTGGAACCTGTTCTTAACGACTTATTTCAGAGAATGCAAAAAAGCTTAGCAGATATCGAACTCCTTAGGAGAGGTTTATACGATCTAAATGAAGCTACGGAGAACATCGAAACTGTCAATGGAACAGAAGAAATAGAACTGTTATCAGAAAGACACGTTACTAACAAAGAGGAGCAAGAATCTAATGAAAAAACTTTATCGAATAATTTGGGGGAGGGAAGAAATTGTGCTGATATAGAGGAATATAACAATGACACAATTTTCATAAAAACATTACAAGATATGACTTCGGAGGATGAAATCGCAAAGACATATCTCAATCAATTGATGAAAGAAATCATGATTTTCGGATATGTTCAAGGTGAAACATCAAAATCTGAAGAAAAGAAGGCACTTGTAGCAAAAGATTTTCCTTCAAACATAAACGATATAAACAACCTAAAAGGGACAGAATTCTTCGCTTTTGATGTTTCCAATGCAACCCCTTTGTGCCAAGAATTATCAGCTGAACCTGAAGATAGTGCAGCAAATTCTATGAAGTTGATTTTGAATGCAACGACTTTACAAGAGCACATAAACGTTTTAAAAATTACTGGGGCAACTAATGAAAACGTTGAGAAAGGTGAACAAAATTTAACACTTTCGACAGTAGTGAAAGACGCTCCGGGTTTCCATGATTTTGAGAATAATCGTAATCTACACAGTGGACAGGTTTCTTCTGAAGAAACCCAATCCATAGATGACTTACTGAGTGATTTTGAAGAGAATAATTCAGATAAAGCCAGTGAACTATATGAAAATGAAGTGTCGTCAAACCATTACACATCTGAAAGTATTCAGTTAATGAACGAACGTGAGCAAGAATTATATGAAGACGAAATTAGAAAGAAACGTTGTGAAGTTCAAGATTATTCCAAACATTCAATAGCAAATCAATGTGGTCTTGAAGAAGTTAAAACATTTGCGGAAAAGTCGACTTCGTCGTTTTCTTTAGCGGGAAAATATTTGGGAAGGCGGGACCCTCCAGAAATGTTAACAGCAAGTAAACCTTTTGGTGAGACTCCAAACGAACTTATTAAAAAATTGATAACTGCATCTGTAGAATCAACCCGAGATGATCCAGAAGGTAACAGTATTTTGGATGTAAGTACAGAACATTTGGAGCAATGTATAGGGGAGAAGGAGGCAGCAAAGGAATCATTCTCTTTTCAGGTTTTGCCGGAAAGTGATGACATATTAAAAGAACTAAGTAATGGTATGTCGTTAGAGATTGGAAATGATACGAAGATCATTAAAATTGAGGAAGATCTAGCGAAGAATTTTATCTCTTCCGATTTTGCCATTTGCATAGGGGAAACGACGTTACCGTCCAAAGGAAACTTGGAAGAAAGCTATGAAGTACAACTTCTGTCTACAGAAACCGCTCAAACAATTAGCCTTGAATCTGAAAGTAAAACATCCATAGAAGTCTTACGTCCTGAAGTAGAAGCTGACCATAAGATTTCTGAAACTTCTGAAGATCATAACAGTGATCTTTATGTAACCAAAGGTTCATTAGAAGAATTGATGCCTGATAAGGAATCTTCTAAAGATATTCTGAAGACCTCAATAGGTCCTTGCGTTACAAATAATGATTCCAAGTTGACGTATCCAAATACCATAATTCCTAATACTGATTTAAAATCTGAAAAGATCTTGCAGAGTACACGTGACCAAGAAAAAAATCAAAGTAATTCAAATATTATAAACGAAGATTCCCAACAAAAATGTCTAACAAGAAAAATATCAGACCCTAATGAAAAAAATTATATTACTGACTTCATTGGTTCTTTGGCTGTACAAGAAAAACAACTTGAAAACACAACAGATGATATTTTCCAACTTGAAAGTAAAGATATTACTATTGGATTAAATGAACACACAGTGCATTCAGAAATTAAAGAAGAACAGCATCTAGCTAGTAATACAAATAACGAAGATAGGTGTCTAGAAAAAGAAGCAGAAGACCCTCCAGATTGTTATTACATTTGCGGTGAAGAAAAACGAGAACCATTTGATTTTGAAAGAACATTTCTACAAAACAGCCTTACAGGAAATATTGAGAATTCTATTACCGTTGGAAGAAGCTCCATAAAACCTGCTGAAGAACACACTGACGATGAGAACGCAATGTTTAATACAAGCCCTGAAGAAAAAATTCTAGAAACTTTAGCAGGACATCCCCCTGGAAAGATTTACAATGAAGAAGAACGTGAACCAGCTGATTTTGGTAAAACATTTCTGGAGGATGAAAACCCCAGTCTTCATGAAAATATTCTGAAGACAATGACCACTGGGGGAAATACTGAAGAAGAAATTCGCAGTGCAGCAAACGCTTCTGATCAACAAAAACTAAACTCTATTGAAATTGAATCAACAAGTAAGGAAGAATCGACAGAAAATAAGCCAAATGGGCAAGATAAAAAAATGAAAGACATAAGATTAGAAAAAGATAACACTAATATATCAAAGAATCAAAATAATGTAATGAAAATTTTAAGAAAACCAGAAGACAAGCCGCACAAGAAATCAAAATGCACAATCAGTTAATGTTTTTTTTTAAACAATTTAATGTGTTATTAATTATAAAAGTGTTTTTAATTTATTTTTGAGGTGTTGTTAAACAAATAATTTAAACTGATTGACACAACAGAGCCTAGTAGGTGTTCTATTTTGCACAAAGGAGTGTGTATCTATTGAGGTTATCCTCATTAGAGCGGTTTTGAAACATATATATTCATACGTATGTATGTATGTATGTATGTATGTATGTATGTATGTATGTATGTATGTATGTATGTATGTATGTATGTATGTATGTATGTATGTATGTATGTATGTATGTATATATATATATATATATATATATATATATATATATATATATATATATATATATATAGGGTGCCCCGTAAATGTCTAGTCATATGGTGGGAGGTGATAGAGGACCTTTAGGGGAACAAAAAATGTTCTTTGACGATTATCCGAATTCTCACACATAAGGGAGAAAACTTTGTTTTATTCGAAGACAGGTATAGTTGGGATTCGGCTAGGAGAAAAAACGTCAGACTTTCAAAAAGAAATCTGTATTTTGGACGTTTCAACTGCAACAATGGCAGCCTTCTTCAGCTAAAAAATATATACAACTTATAAGTAAAGAAAATGTACAAGTAGTAAGTAAAAGACAGGAAGAAATGAGCGGAGTATATATATCAATACAATAAATTTTAACCAATCTTATTTTTAAAAACAATGAAAATACGGTTGTTGGAAAGAAAACAGCATGTAGAGCTTGTTAGTAAAAACAGTACAAAAAAAAAAAATAAACAGTAAAAACAACGCACATTTTTTATGTAGTGAAAAACAAAATCTATTTTATAAGTGAATACAATTTATAACAATTAATATATAGATACATACCACTAGAGAATGCCTAGGGGGGAGGGAGGAAGACCTCGAGGACAACTTAGGGAACCATGGAAGAAGTATGTACGACAGCAACAAAACCCGTGGTCTTTATAGTTATGAAAAAGGGGGTGGGGGGGGGCGGCAAATCGGTGCAGATAAAAGAGGTACAATTGCTGGGTTGTAAAGGCGGGTTGTAAAAGGTGTTAAGAGCTTAGGGACACACAAGTAGAGAAATTGTCTGGAGCCTGGGAACAAAGATAAAAAAGGAGGTCAGGACAATTTATGGAAGACGGAGGAGTAAGCAGGGGAGATGTTTTGTTTGTCGGTTTTGTAATTAATGTTATTGGGGTTTAAGTTAATGTGGACGCATTCGGAAATCTGTCGCTTCTTGGTGTTTCGTTCTGTGGAGAGTATTTTAGTGTCGTCAAAGTTGAAAGTGTGTTTTTTAGTTATGGCGTGTTTTGCGAGGGCGGATTTGTGGATTTCTTTGTTTTTTATTGTCCGTTTGTGTTGTGTTATGCGGGAGTGATTATAATTTTTGGTTTCACCTATGTATACAGCATTACAGGAGGGGGTTTGGCAGGGTATTTGGTAAACAACGTGGGTGGCGTAGTCATAGGGAAGGGGATCTTTGAGTTTGGTGTACAATGTAGTAAGTTTGTTAGTGGTTTTTAACCCAAAGTTTAGTGACGGGAGGGCTTTTTTTAAAGTCTTTGTGAGTTTTTCCGTCAGTCCTGGTGTGTATGTCAGGGAACGGAATATCTGGAGGGAGGATTCGGGGGAGGTATTGGGGGAGGTGGCATTGAAGGATTGGGATTTTATTTGTTTTATAAGCCGGTTTATGAGGTTGGGGGGGAATTGATTCAGTGTTAATATTTCGGTAGCTCTATTCAAGTTTTCATTGTGGAAGGACTCATGGGATAAGGAGAGGGCACGGCGAAGAAGGTTCCGTGCTACATTGATTTTCATGTGGTAAGGATGGGAAGAGTGGAAATTGAGTAAGCGTCCAGAGTAAGTAGGTTTAGTATACCAGTTTGTGATGATAGTGCCGTCAGTCTGTCTGATAAGTAGAACGTCCAAGTAGGGGAGTTGTTGGTCTTGTTCAGTCTCCACCGTAAATTGTAGTCTGTGTAAATTGTATTGATATATATACTCCGCTCATTTCTTCCTGTCTTTTACTTACTACTTGTACATTTTCTTCATTTTCTTTACTTATAAGTTGTATATATTTTTTAGCTGAAGAAGGCTGCCATTGTTGCAGTCGAAACGTCCAAAATACAGATTTCTTTTTGAAAGTCTGACGTTTTTTCTCCTAGCCGAATCCCAACTATACCTGTCTTCGTATCTATACAGCGGCTAACTATCTCCATCTACACTTCGTTTTATTGTTTTATCGAGACAAACGTGGTTTGTTGAAGAATAATCGTTGTAGCTCCGGCCCAGGTGGTTCTACTGGAAAGAAAGTGAAACCAATCGAAAGCTAAGTAAATTTTCTATAAGACTAGTTGATAGTAAACGTAAAAACGAATGAATGTAAGTATGTCTATCTTACCAAAAGAAGGCTATTCTAAATTTCCTGACTTTTTCTTCATATTTCTTACCACCGTTACTCCTCAATGGGCAGGATCTGAGTTTTCCGGGTTTCAGAAAAACTTCCTTATTTAACCAGCTTTCCATTCATGTATCACAACCCAGCGTTATTGAAGTATGTGAACGATTTAGAAATAAGAGTTTAAAAAAACATGGATCTGTGAAAAGAAAATTATATTTTTTTCTTCAGTTTATTCAAAAAGCTTAAAAGAAATATTTGTTTTTATAAATATTTACTTAAATATTAAGTAAATATTTACATAAAACAATAAAAAAAATGACTTCCATAAAAACAAAAAAAAATCCTAAAACAGTAAATAAATAAAATACACATTTATTTTGAATTTGTTAATTACCGTAACTAATACTGGGTCCAGGAGGTGGCAATGAATGAACCCCAACCATACATTAACCTCAAAAATTATTATTTTTACTTAGATCACACATTTGAACACATTTTTACAGGACTATCTACATCTTATTTATTAGGGATGGGATATTTAATTACCACAACAAACACACATGGGACAGTTCACAAAGGTAGCCATCAGTATCAATTCAAGGTAAAGCATTGTTTTTTTTAATTATAAATACCTGTAAAAATCACACATTTTTATCACAAAAATGTGTGATCTAAGTAAAAATAATAATTTTTGAGGTTAATGCATGGTTGGGGTTCATTAATGGCCACCTCCTGGACCCAGTATTAGTTACTGTAATTAACAAATTCAAAATAAACGTGTATTTTATTTATTTACTGTTTTAGGAATTTTTTTTATTTTTGTGAAAATAACTTTTTTTGTTATTTTATGTTAATTTTTTTTTTATTTTAATAAACTGAAGACAAAAATAGAAGTTTCTTTTCACAGATACATGTTTTGTTTTTTTTAAACTCTTATTCCTAAATCGTTCACATACTTCAATAACGCAAGGTTGTGATACATGAATGGAAAGCTGGTTAAATGAGGAAGTTTTTCTGAAACCCGAAAATCTCAGATCATGCCCATTGAGGAGTAACGCTGGTAAGAAATATCAAGAAAATGTCAGGAAATTTAGAATAGCTTTATTTTGGTAATATAGAGATACTTACATTCATTCATTTTTAGGTTTACTATCTACTAGTCATATAGTAAATTTACTCAGCTTTCGATTGGTTTCGCTTCCTTTCTTGTAGAACTACCTAGGCTGGAGCAACAACGATTATTCTTCTAAAAACCAAGTTTGTCTCGATAAACCAATAAAACAATGTTTTCTCCCTTATGTGTGAGAATTCAGAAAATCGCCCTAGTACATTTTTTGTTCCCCTAAAGATCCTCTATCATCTCCCACAATATGACTAGACATTTACAGGACACCCTTTATATATATATATATATATATATTATTTTTTATCCTAGTAGGCCATGAGGTCATTAAAGCAGTCTTCCCTTTTTTTATCCTACTTTATTTATTGGGCCCGACATGTTTCGTGCGTCTTTTCTTCGCACCTCTTCAGGGGCACTTCTTGCAAGGAAGTCCTCTCGTTCCCAAGTACTCCCTCTGGAGTCCGGCTTATTACTATTATAGTAATAAGCCGGACTCCAGAGGGAGTACTTGGGAACGAGAGGACTTCCTTGCAAGAAGTGCCCCTGAAGAGGTGCGAAGAAAAGACGCACAAAACATGTCGGGTCCAATAAATAAAGTAGTATAAAAAAAGGGAAGACTGCTTTAATGACCTCATGCCTACTAGGATAAAAAAGAATTTGGATATTTTCGGTCATCTATAAGAATAAATTATATATATATATATATATATATATATATATATATATATATATATATATATACACATACATACATGTGTGTATGTCACATATATTGATATATATGAGTGTGTGTAAGAAATCCGGGGACTCGATAGCCCTGGTTGCTAAGATGTGAGCACTCCATCCCTAAGATTTGGTAAAAATTCCTACAAGGGGTGGCTATTTTGGGGGGAAAAAATAAAAGGCATCAGCTCTATCCTGGCTAGAAAAGGATGGTAAAGTACAGATAACCCATCCTAAAAATCCAAATTATTTATCATGATGATTAGATAGTTAGCCGTCGAGGTGATAAGTACAGATGGAATGGTTGGGATTCGGCTAAATAAACCTCAATATGATTTTGTTTTAAAAAAATCTATATTTCGGACGTTTCGGCTACTCATTGGTAGCCTTCGTCAGCTAAAATGACAAAAAAAGAAAATTAATACAGAAACAAACAAGAAAAATTTATAATTGTGATAGGTAACAGAACTATAGATACAGTTTAACTTATAACAGAACATATCGTCTTAAAATTCTTAGACTGAGTAGAATGAAAAAGAAAATAGGTACAGTAATTGATTTTAATAGTAATTAGTAACATTAATTGATTTTACAAAGAAATAAGAGAACTATATACCAATGACAAATATAGTAGCTAATAGTAACATTAATTAATTTTACAAAGAAAAGATACTACATACCAATGGAAATGCCGAGCGGCAGAGGAAGACCAAGGTTGGCAATTAAGTAACCATTGTGAAAGTGTCTAAGGAAAAAAGGAATCTGCAGGGGTATATGTAACTGGAAACAGCAAGAGGTGGGGGAAACGGGCGGTAGGATCAAACAGATGTTTATGACATTTTATGACAGGAAAGGAGAAAAAGGTGTTAATGGAAGGATACCCAAGGGGCAAGGTAAAAATCTAGGTAGGTGGTCGGGCGAGTATTTGGAAAATATTAGCGTACATAGGAGAAATGCCTTGTTGGTCAGTTTTGTAATTTATATTGTTTTTGTTTAAGTTTATGTGTACACATTCCGAGATCTGTAGTCTTTTTTTGTTACGTTGTGTAGAAAGAATTTTCGTGTCGTCGAAGTTAAAAGTGTGTTTTTGTGTAATGGCGTGTTTTGCAAGTGCAGATTTATCTATTTCTTTATTAGTGATGGTTCGTTTATGTTGTGTAATACGTGAGTGAATGTCATTTATGGTTTCTCCTATGTATACACCATTACAGGAAGGGGTTTGGCAAGGGACTTGGTAAACAACTCGGGTGGTATGTTCAAAAGGGATGGGATCTTTGAGTTTGGTGTAGAGGGTTTTGAGTTTGTTGGTAGTTTTCAAACCAAAGTTTAGGGAAGGGTAGGATTTTTTAATTGTCTTTGTAAGTTTATCAGTCAGTCCAGGTGTAAATGGTAGAGATCGGAACATTTGGGAACTGGGAGTTAGGGAAGAATTGGGAGAGATAGTGCTGGAAGGTTGGGATTTTACTTTTTTAACAAGGGATTTTATGAGGTTGGGGGGAAATTGGTTGCGTGCCAATATATCTGAGGCGATATTAATATTTTTATTGTGGAAGGAAGCATGGGATAGGGAGAGGACTCGGCGGAGGAGATTTCTGGCTACATTAATCTTGAGGTGGTAAGGATGGGATGAATGAAAATTAAGTAACCGTCCCGAGTATGTGGGTTTTGTGTACCAGTCAGTAATAATAGTACCGTCAGTCTGTCTAATTAGTAAGATGTCCAAGTATGGGAGCTGTCTGTCCTGTTCTATTTCGACTGTAAATTGAAGCCTAGGGTAAAAGGAATTGAAATAGGTAAGTATGTCAGTTAGTCTGTTTGGGTTAATCATCAGCAAAAGATCGTCTACGTATTTGCAGATGAATGAGATGTCATGGGGAAACTGTGGGACGAGGGAGTTGAGAAGATCGTTTTCATTCATTCATCCCATTCCTGTAATGGTGTATACATAGGAGAAACCATAAATGACATTCACTCACGTATTACACAACATAAACGAACCATCACTAATAAAGAAATAGATAAATCTGCACTTGCAAAACACGCCATTACACAAAAACACACTTTTAACTTCGACGACACGAAAATTCTTTCTACACAACGTAACAAAAAAAGACTACAGATCTCGGAATGTGTACACATAAACTTAAACAAAAACAATATAAATTACAAAACTGACCAACAAGGCATTTCTCCTATGTACGCTAATATTTTCCAAATACTCGCCCGACCACCTACCTAGATTTTTACCTTGCCCCTTGGGTATCCTTCCATTAACACCTTTTTCTCCTTTCCTGTCATAAAATGTCATAAACATCTGTTTGATCCTACCGCCCGTTTCCCCCACCTCTTGCTGTTTCCAGTTACATTTACCCCTGCAGATTCCTTTTTTCCTTAGACACTTTCACAATGGTTACTTAATTGCCAACCTTGGTCTTCCTCTGCCGCTCGGCATTTCCATTGGTATGTAGTATCTTTTCTTTGTAAAATTAATTAATGTTACTATTAGCTACTATATTTGTCATTGGTATATAGTTCTCTTATTTCTTTGTAAAATCAATTAATGTTACTAATTACTATTAAAATCAATTACTGTACCTATTTTCTTTTTCATTCTACTCAGTCTAAGAATTTTAAGACGATATGTTCTGTTATAAGTTAAACTGTATCTATAGTTCTGTTACCTATCACAATTATAAATTTTTCTTGTTTGTTTCTGTATTAATTTTCTTTTTTTGTCATTTTAGCTGACGAAGGCTACCAATGAGTAGCCGAAACGTCCGAAATATAGATTTTTTTAAAACAAAATCATATTGAGGTTTATTTAGCCGAATCCCAACCATTCCATCTGTACTTATCAAATTATTTATGAATGGACGTTAAAATTTAAATAAATAATTTTGTTTAGAGCCTTCTGCTCAAATTCAGGAACATAAATATGCTTTAGGTCCACCCGACAAACCTATGTAATGTACTGTAAATATAAAATCAGCCCCTTAGGTGGCCTTGAGGGCCCAGAGGCCAAATAAACAGGAGGGGTATATGATTCATGATTATAAGGCACACTAGGGAGATAGTGTCATCAGTATTATGCTCCAGTTTCCACCTCTTTCCCATTAAAAGCTAAATGGTCCTAGGGATGCACAGTGTTGTCAATTGTCCTAACTAGGTGGACAAAATTCTAGGTGTTCAGAATTCTAAAATTTGGTATTGGAATGATGTAAACAATACACCAAAACATTGCACTATAGTATTTGTTTATGTCTGAAGCAGTCCCCCTTGTGAGTAATAAAGTACAAAGGTATGAATACGTAACAACATTGAATAAATCAGTTCCAGACATCATTTCTAACACACAAGTCTTTGTAATTTTATATTAATTAATTGTTTGAGGTGGATATTATTTATGCTTGTATGTACTGATTTTTCTCTATTAAATAATTCTGACTCATAATCAAACAATATTAAAAAAAGTTTTTAAAATGAACGGATGATTCTTTCCTTGTTTCATAACTTTAAAGGGATAATAATTACTTGTGGCCATTTGTACACGAGCTATTTTTTTTATATATTTTAGCTGAACCCTTCCTATTTATAATAAGATGTGTTTCAGCCAGCACATTCGAGTACATTTTTTTTTTAATTTTAGAGTACTTTATTTCGAGGAGGTATTTTTTTTTTTTTAAGAATGGTTGAATCACCCAACAGAAGATAAACACTCTTTCCTCTTTAAGTTCCTTTTGTCCAAATTTAATTTGGAAAACCTTACCAGCGACTCTGATAGGAAAATAAAAATGCGGTTGGCTTGCTATGCCTCCAAAATTGTTGATAAATGGATTGCTGCGGGAAAATCAAAGCAGAGTTTTTTTGGCAAATAACAAAAATTGGTTGGATGAAGAGACAAACTTCGAGGTTCAATGTACTGTGCCCATAGACGTTTATAAGGGGGGCTGGGGGGCTGCAGCCCCCCCCCCCTGAAATCGGTAAAAATGTGTCATAAAAATCTTTATTCAAGGAGAATAATTTCGTATGGGCGTAATAGCATTTAAATTGGCTAACTATTCCAAGTTCTAGATTGTTAGTGTTCCAAACCCACCAAATAGTCTCAGCCCCCCCCCCCCCCCGAAAATCTCCAAGCCCCTGCCGAAATTATTTTGTACATAAGCCCATGACTGCACTGCAACCTTCCACATCATTTCAAGGTTCCACTAAAGTAGGAAGACTGTGGAAAAACTGATGAGGCATCGTATAAAACAAAAGAACGTATAGTTGAGGACGTCGTTCAGTCAGGCAGTGTTGCAGAGTTGGTGACTGCTTCAGAAGTAACAGCACGCGCTGAAGGGAAACGAAACATTGCAAAGCCAATTAGAAAGATAAATGAAAGCCCAGTAGCTGCTTCTTCTTCTAAATGTAATTTAATAGTATTAGTTTATTATATTATTAGGTAGATTTAGTAGAAATTGTTTTTCGTTTCAAATGAAGATATACTTTTATTTTTAGGTTTTCCAAGTATTCTCCTGGCAATCTTCTTTGATTCAATTTTTAATTAATAAAATTGTTTTATTTTGGAATTACAAACCTTGATTGGTCGATACAGATGTAAAATGCACGAAAAATAATTTTGTCCAGCTAGATTCGTGAAACAACACACTGTGGGATGGTCAGGAACCCTGACTCTCACCCTCAATTGATGGCACTAGAAGATGAAATCCATCAGAGAGGTCGCACCAAGGTCCTCCATGAGTCAAGAGCTCTATCACTGAGCCATACACCCCCAGTATATACATATACAAAAAATAATGGACCCCTCGGGCAAATGAATAATTTACCTCTGGAGTAAACCCGATTCCTAATAGACTGTAATAGTTTACTTTTACAACACATCTTTCTGTTTAGATATCCACAACAGTTTTGTTTAATTTTTTTTATAGGCTCACGGGCATCTGGGCCATTAGTACCAATATCCACAACACTAACAACACGGGATTGAATGTTTATATCCCGAAAACAACTACCGCTTGCCCTATTAAAACTTTTTTCAGCAAGATTAGGTTTGCTATTATGTATCATATACTAGTTCTCCAGAAATATGGTAAGCAAACTCGCTTTTTTATTAAGTAAACATGGATACGCCCTACCTCTGACTCCCATGTTAAAAAGTGGATCTTTGAGGCTCAATATCTCGAAAACAAGTACCGCTTGAAGGGTCCTATCTTTTTCCAATCCATAGAGCATACTTGAGTTTGTAAATTTATAATATTTTTCCTTTAGGTCTTGAGAGAAAAGCATTGAAAAGAAACAGAGTTGATGAAAAAATAGTCATGTTAAGGCAAACCAATCTTCTTAAAAATATTTTCATAAATTTAAAATTGTTTTAGGAGAAAGTATATACAACATCAGCCTCCCAGTAGATGCAAGCATATATACAGCAGAGCTGCACGGCATACGTTTGGGCCTATCCAACGTACAGACTACAATACCGCACATAATACTGTGTACAGACTCCTTAAGTTGTTTACTCTCCTTAAAGAACATCTACACCACCAACCCGATCCTCGTTCAAATTTTACAAGAACTATCGAGACTAAAAGACTTACACACAATGGTAACAATGGTGTGGGTTCCTGGTCATGAGAACCTTGGAGAGACTTCAAATGCAGACGAACAGGCAAAACTTGCTACAACTAGCCGACCACATGACCAGTACTTACTTACATCACAAGACTTACAAAAAAAAATAACACACACTATACTGAATAGATGGCAAGCAACGTGGTACTGCACACAAGATAACAACCTCAGGGAAGTAAAGTGCAGTATAAAACCATACTCGTCAGGTGAACTAAGGACAAGACGCGACGAAGTAATACTAACACGACTTAGAATCGGACATACACGACTCACCCATTCGTACCTCTTCACAAGACAAGACAAACCACTATGTGAGGCATGCAACGTACCTTTAACTGTAAAACACATCCTAACAGACTGCCTTAAAAGAGACAACTTACAGATTCCTCGAAGCCTCAGTGAACTGTTATCTGATAGGAGCCCCCACATTGATACCATACTGACATACTTAAAGACGACAAAGACATACAATAAAATATAATTATACCAAACATAACTCCCAAGTCAAAGTTTCTTATTTCAGGATAATATTCCTCAGATATCAACTCCGCAAATATATTACTACTATTTATTATTACTGTTAAAATTATAAGTTTAATTCTGTATTTATTTATTTTATTAATTCCTTACATATTTATTTTTTCTTTTTTATTATTATTCTTTTCTTCATTTCATTTTCCGTACCCTTTAATTTTGTTACTGATCCTTAGCTTATAATTTATTATTTTATTTATTATATTTTATACAAATTCTTTTAGGGCAGATCACCATTGCTGTGCAGCTCTTAAAGTAAAATAAATAAATAAAAATAAATAAATTTAAAAATCAACTAACTATCTGAAAATCCCATATACTTCAGGTTTAACAATCTGACATTGCAGGACTGTTTTTCTTTCTTTTATAACTGGTCATTTTAAATATATTTTAAATAGCATTTTAAATAATAAGGTAGGATACATTTTCATCTCATAAAAAAGTCTAACTCGCAGGAACTCTATCATATTTGCGCGCTTCCGTTCTTATCCCTAGTGACATTTGTGAAGGAATAGAAACAGATTACTTTCTTTTGATATTTTATAAAAAAATCAGGGGTAGAAAATTCAAGTTAACTTTTATTTTTAAAAAGTTTAAGTTAAACTTGCAATTTTTTTTTTTTTTTTTTTTTTTTATCTTACTTGTAGTTTTTATTGAACATGAACTTTTTCATTAGGAAAATGTTTTGATAAAGTTATTTTAAAACTTTTATCCAAATAACTTTTTTCTTAAAAGTTCACTCCAAACTGTTATTCGGAAACTTATTCGTAAAAAGTTTGTGGGCAAAAAAAAACTTTCAAAAATCCAAAAATATTTCGTTGTAGATTACAATTTTTTAAATATATGAATTGCTTTTAAAGTACAAAACTAACTTAAACAATTTGAAATCAATATAATATATTGATTGAATCTGTATTTATGTATATAATAAAAGTATAACGGATCGCTTTCTGTACAAGGAAGATTTATGAGAAAAAATATTATTGGGCGCATTTATAAACGCAATAGCACCCAAAACAATGATTGTTAGAATTTTTGTCTGTTTATCTGTGCACGCTAAGCTCAGCAATGACTTATCCGATTTCGATGCGGATTTCACTAATATATTGTGGTAAGCTTCGCTTAACATTTAGTGTATGTTTCATGTCAATCGGTTCATAAATAAGAAAGTTATGCCAATGCAAAGAATAACGTAGACTTTTGTAGGTTGTAGCCGAGAGCCGTGCCGCTGCCTATAGCATTCCATTATTAGTGAACCAATGTTTCGCGATGAGAATTAATAAAGCCCAAGGTCAGACGCTAAAAGTTGTAGGTATGGATCTAAGTATTAGCTGTTTTTTGCACAGTCAGCTTTATGCGGCTTTGTCACGTGTTAGCAATCCTAGCAGCGTGTATGCTTTGGTTCCCGATGGCTATACGTCTAATATCGTGTATAGAGAAGCATTACTGTAAAGTAGATTTTTTAAATACCCAAACGACAGTGTTTATAATAAAAAATAAACCAAAAATATTATGTCCAAAGTCACTATTCCACGCGGACAAGGTTGCGGGCACAGCTAGAGTAATATAAATATACTAGCTGTTCCCCGGCGTGCGCTGCTACACCAGTGTGGATTTGTAAAGAAACAGGCATAGTGACAGACAGCTGATAGACAATTTTGATTTAGCCTATGGCACTACACGTATTAAGATCTACCAAGTTACGTCAAAATTGGTCAAATGGTGTGATTTTGTATAATTAATAAACAACAGATGGACAGCCGGTAGACGTTTTCTGAGCTAGCCTATGACCGTATCAAGACCTACAGATTTAGTGTATTTTTTAAACTACTCTTTCTCTTTAGATACCCACAACACACACCGTAATTTGTTACAATACGCGAGAAAGAACGGTCACTAGGAGGAAATTAGTAATTTGGGTCCGGAGTAAACCCCCTCCTAATAAACAGATTGAGTTTTTTTTACAACATATTTTCCTCTGTAGATGATCACAACGAATACACAGTAAATATAACAAAAATTATGGATGGTACTGGCAAATTGGTAATTTGGACCTGGAGTAAACCCCCCTACTAATGAATCGATTCAGTTTATTTTTACGAAACATTTTTCTATTAAAATTACCACAACGAATACCGAGTGTCATGGCAATACAACAAAAATTGCAGACGGCGTGGGCAAATAACTACTTTGGGTCCGGAAACCTCCCCTCCAGAAGGACCAATTTTGCTGGTTAAAGAATTTGTTCAGTATGATATACCAAGTTTCATGAAGAAAAAACAAAACGCTGTTGTGTATCGTGTTAACAATAGTTCATCTAATGTTCGACGTATTTACATTGACATAACTTTTTTATTTATGAGCCGATTGACATGAAACAAACACTAATAAATGTTAAGTGAAGCTTACCACAATATATTAGTGAAAACCGCATCGGATAAGCCGTTTTTGAGATTAGCGTGCACAGAAAAAAATTCTAAAAATCATTGAGTTGGTTACTATATGATTGGCCCCCAAAAGTATTTTTTCCCATATATCTTCCATGTATAGACAGCGACCCGTTAGAATTTTATTATATGTATAGATATACTTCATTAATATAGCGATATAATGTACAACATCGTTAATAAAAACTTTTATTTATAACAACCGAAGGCAAAACAGCTGTTGTTGAACTCACACTTTAATTTTAATTGTTCAAAAAGTACAGGTAAGCCTTGAACAAAACTAACAGCAGTGTGAGTGGTAGAAAATACACAAACTGCATCGTGGAATTCTGCTCAGAAAGCTCTATTTCTAACAAAAATTGTTTCTCATTTTACATACACTGTTTTAGGAACAAATACATTTTCCTACTATGAGCGTTTTTCTCTTAAAAAAACTAAGAGAAAAAGAACTATTCAAATAAACAACTTCAAAGTTTTAAGCACTTATTTCTTTGAATGTGACAGTCTGATCAAAAATTACTTCAGAAATGTTGTTGTAGAACGTTTATTAAGCATTCGAGTGGTTACTATTGATTTACCACCATTTTCCAGCCATTTTAGAAAATCTTAAAACGGCTCGTGTCTGATATTTTTTTTTATTTTTCTTCGAATACTTTCTTAAATCCAAATGAAACCAAAATTTAAATATCTTAGTTTAGATGAATTTTAGTCATGTAGAAAATATTTCAACTGAACGTAATAACTCTAAGAAAATGAGTTAGAAAAACTAGTTGTATACACTTTTCTTGAAAAAGGTTACAGTATAGATATGGCCTTGAAAATGGTTTCATCCATTTTTTCTACTTTAAAGTACCTATAAAAAGTGTACCTGGAAGCCTACAAACTAAAAGCCATAAAGATGATTTTTGCCCATAGGACAGTGCTCCAGTAGTTGGATTCTGCTGGTCAATGAACTTGAACATTTAAATTAGACAATTTATTTTTGTACCACATTTCATCAAAATTAGACCACTTTTCAGCCTGTGATAGAGCCAACAGACCTGTATATGTATATGTGTGTGTGTGTGTGTGTGTGTGTGTGTGTGTGTGTGTGTGTGTGTGTGTGTGTGTGTGTGTGTGTGTGTGTGTGTGTGTATATATATATATATATATATATATGTATGTATATATATATACAAATTTTTGCCACCGTTATTTTCTTGATTTAAGGGTTCTGAAAAGTGAACTTTTCTAGTCAGCACATCTGGATTGCATCATGAGGTCAACCTCATAAGCGGGTTTCCTCCCTTCATTATTACTTATTTAAAATTGACACCGTTCATTATTACTTATTTAAAATGGCCGTGAGGGTTAAGGCGTGAGCACTTAACACTCCGTGCCAAAGGTCGTGGGTTCGATTCCCACTAGGAGTGGTGGCTTTTCTTTAGAAAAAAGAAAAGGCATTACCTCTATCCTGGGTAGTAAAGGTTGGTAACCTATAGATAACCCGTCCTAAAATTCGTTGTTAATAACAAATGGACGTTAAAATTAAATTAGATTAAATTAAATTAAAATTGACACTATCACTCATAGTTCATTTAAGGAAAGATGTGCTTGATGTCTTGGATTAATCAATATTGGATCAGCATTCACACATTTCTTTTTCTATTATGATTTTGTTTTTTGTCATACTTACAACACAGGTGATCTTTAATTTACATAATTTTTCTAGCCAGGTCAGGGGTACAGTGTAATATGACATGACCATTATGATTAAGAAATATATTACTATTTTAATGAAGTCATTTAATTTTAGTTTATTTTTTCAGATGTTCGGGAACGAATCTGATGGTTCTCTTTGCTCCACTTGCTCAGGAAGTACCGATTTGAGTGGAAATGAATTAGGCAAGAAACACAAAGGAAGGAGAAAAAGAGATCACATGCTTCCGACGAAGGATGCCATGTCAGGAGTTTACAGCGGAAAACATAAAGAATTCTCGAGTGAAAGCGAAGAAGAGGCAGAAGCAATTCGACCGAAGAACGATTTTAGTAAAGTTGATTTTAATAAATTATTCAACGACAATGGAAAAGATACCAATTTAGAAGAGAAAAGTGATATTACTTTTCTTACAGGTGATATACCACCTCTTGAAGATTTTGACGAATCCTCCGATGGTAAGAATATCAGCAAAGAGGAAATAACTAGCTATATTACTGAGAAATTTCCTCCAGAAGACGAATCCAAAATATTGGAAGGTGCTATGATTAAAGTCAATCAAATAAACAAAAGTAAAGAAATTCATTTAGATATAATGGAAACAAATACCAACAAAAAACAGGAATTAACAAATATTCTTGAGATTACCAAAACAGGATCCTCATTGGACTCCCTGTTGAATCTTGAACCTGAAAATCTAAAAATGGCTGAGAATGAATTTCCAGAAACTGAGTCGACTACAGACATAAATAATGCTGTCATTGATGTCCCAATTTTAACAAAAAATGTAGAAACTGGAGAAAATCAAAGTATTTATTCTTTGTCTACAAATGAAAATAAGTATAAAAAAGATTCTAATGTTTCTGACTTGCTTCTTATGATTGATGATTCTTCAAAAGACTCTAAATATAAAAATAATTTATCAGATGAGCTATTGGATTCTGTAATAAATAGAACAACTAGGAAACCATTAATTGTTGAAATTCATTCTTCCTCGACTAAAATAGAAGCTGATGGATATGTGAATTCATCATCGTTGAATGAACTAGAAGAATTACTCGTGTCAGAGACAAGTTTTAACAATAATCGAAACACTCAATCTCCTACAGCAGAGGAAAATATTAAGTCACCAGTGACTAGCCCTACTGTTACGTTTAATGAAGGAACAGAGAACACAGACAAGCCGGAAATGAAAGAAACAGGTGACTCAAATTTTCAAGATACACTTAACATTCAAACGAAAAAACAAATGATAGAAGAAATTCTGACAAAAAATAGTGAACAAACGGAACATAAAATACAAACTGAAGACTTCCTCTTCGAAGACGGGCAACATGAGAAATCACAAGAGATTCATCAATCCACAATTAACAACAATGTTGAAGCTTTTGAAGAATCAAAAGACTTTTTGAATGATTCAGAGATAAGATTTCCATTTTCAGACTCAGGACAATACAAACAAGATCCAGAGCCTGTTATAAATCAAAGCACACTGTCCAAAGACAATGAACAAAACAACCTGGTAGGCAATGGAGAGAATAATAAAAACTTTGATATACAGCAAGAATCTGAGAAACAACAGGAATTTCTGGATTCTCATGAATATGGCAATGATGCTTGTATGCCAAAACATTTTCCAAGTTCTTTATCAAGTACAGAAACAGCAAACATGTCAGACAAAAAAGACACTTTTTATCAAAAACAAGAAAAAGAGCCTTGTACGTCAATTGATGAAACTGAATTACATTCTGAACAAACAATTATTAAAACTGCCACTTCTATCGAAGGGGATGAGAATGATCATAGCGATATTGAATTTTATTTCTTGAAATCAAAATATAAAGAAAAAAACGTTGAAAATAAAGAGAATTGTAGATATATAGACTTTGAAGCTACTGATAGAAACAAAACTTTAGACAATTTTAAGTGTCAAAACCAAAAATCTTTTGATCGCAAAGTAATTCATAATGAATGCAAACTGAATTTTGCAGAAAAGATTTACAATGAAAATAGTGATTGTTCAATACCAAGCTTGGCTGATATTCTGAATCCCAAGAAAAAAGAAAGCGTGGAAAACTACCAAAGCACAGATATAGAAGCAGAAATAAGTTTCGGAGAAACAATTAGAAAACCGTTAAGCTCTATTTATAAGTTAAAAGATGTTGAAGAAGATAAAATATTAATTGGATACAAAGGCCCTTCTTCATTTGACCGAAACGTTCTAAAGGCGAAACAGACCTATTTGGAAAATAAACTTCTGAAAATGAGTGAAAACATCTTAGAGGATGAGAATTTTCAAAAAATTCCATCAGACCATCCTGAAATAGATGAAGTAAACAGACTGTTTCCAGTAAACAAAAATCTCAGGAAGAATATCCTCAGTCCTTGCATTTATGAAATAGGTGAGCTCGAAATGGACCTGGAGCATCAGCCTCCAAAACTTCCACCCGTCACAATTTGTATATCAGACGAATCTGCCAGTGAAACCGAATGTGAAGTCGAACTTGATAATTACTACTCACCACCAGACATCGAAGATTGTAATACAAATTATCAAAAGGTAGAACAAGAGGACTGCATGAAAACAGCAGCTATTGTTCCTGCAAAACTAAATGAACTCAAAATAGAAATGGAAAACTATGATGAAATGAAACATTTGGATATTGAAGAATTTAACGAATTCCAAACAGCGCTTCGAGTATTTGATCCTTTGAGAGAGAGAACAGAAGAAGAACTAGAGGAATTATGTAACACCGCAATAGATGTAGACAGCGATGACCCTAGTGATCCAAGTTCATTTGATCTCGCTGATAAATGTGTTCAGTGCGTTCCTGTAAAAACACCTAAAGAAATCTTCTTACCTTCAGATGATGAATAAATCCTAATAGACTTCTGAGGAGATTTATTTAATGCATGTTCTTCTTTCTTTTCCTATCTATTTTTTTTTTTTTTTTTTTTTTTTTTTTACGGCGCATGGACATAAATCTTGGCCATTAGCGCTGATCTAAGTATTTTATTATATTAAATTTCTTATTACGTAGGAGTGCCCCTGGACTCTCATAAGGCCCCCATCTCTATCTCTATAGTGTGCCCTATGATCAAGAATCAGATACCTCCACAGTATCTGCCCCTCTGGGCCCTTGCGGCCTGTTTTTTTTTTTTCTTTTAGATGCCTAAATTGATTTTTGTTTTCTTATGGTGCTGACCACTTTACTTACTAACAAAAGTATACACAAGACTATGCCAAAATCAAAATATAAATACATTTAAAACATATAATAAAATAAAATTGTAACTAATGAAACTTGTCACTCTTGACACTAATCTCTGCTTCACTGATGGTATCATTATTTCACCCTTTAGGATTTTTTTATGGTGAAGTAATGGCGGATGAAGTTGAAAATTTTATTGAATTATTTTTTATTATTGTCAAACTTTTAGGTGAAAAATTTGAACATTATTAAGAAACATAGCAGAATAAGTGATTTTAGGGTATTAAAGTAAAATTACATTACAGAAATACTTACTGGAAGGTGCTGGTGAAATTATGGAAAGAATAAAAACCCGCTCATACGCCATCTCTGTAGATTGTCTCATTATAGCCAACCAAATTACCGCTAAAAAGGTGCACTTCTTTGAAAGATTACTACAGTGTTGATGGAATTCATCTTCTCTCCAAATGTAAGGAGGGGGGGCGCAATAAAAAATGATTCGAGGTGAAATCAAGATTATTTTCATCCTCCCTGCTACAAATTCCATGTAGTGATTAGTAATATTTTTATTATGGAATACATTATTTAAAATAATAAAAATACTTCATGAGTGATGAATGCCTCTTCATAGAAAAGAACATTGTGGTTAATGTCCAGAATTAAAGAGAAATTTTATTTCCAAGAAATTCGATTAGAATTCCTTGAATTTAAGTTAAAAAAAAAACACATTTTAGCTTAAGTGTTAACTCAAATTATCAGGAAATACTTTTCAACAGTATTTTACCGATTTTAAAACAATCAATTTCTGTTTGATTCTAGCTCCTTCAATTTTATAATATCACTGTACGAGGAAAATGTTTTAATGCATGTAGTAGTAGGATGCCAACGTTAAAAAGAAAATAGTCACTCCGTGAAACTGATCATTTCTACTACATTTTTTTCTTTCTTATAAAATTATATCATCTACTTTTAAAATTGGAATAAAAAGCTTATTGGCACTGGTCCACCGAGGCAATGCTTTCTCTAAGTAGTCAGGCGTATTCAATTCACGGGGACAAAGGTTGTATAAATAATCTCCCCGACCCACAGTACACTGAAGTTCTAACTTATCCAGTACCGAAGGGATTAAAATTATTTTTAATTAGAAAAAAAAAATGTATTTATCTGCTTGAATTTTTAGATATTTTAATTTTCGTATTTTCTTTGTTTTGTTTGTGTTTAGAATATTAACTTAAGTAAGTAAGGTTCGATTCAAATTGCTATGCCTCAGTCTTTACAGAAATAGCTTGTTCTTTTACCACGATCATTATTATTTTTTGCGCAAAAAACAATATCTTAGTCCAGCTTTTCTTAAACTAGGATCCGCGTGGCCAATACAGAAGGCTCGCCATTGTGTTATTTTGAATTCTTCAAATAAAAGGGTTCTCTATAATGAGCAAGACTATTTATATAAATTTCCACCGATGCATTTTTACAAATATTTATTATACCATAAATCCTATGCGATTGTAAGCGAAAAATTAATACTCAAAATGACTGTTGTTGGCAGTGGGTCCGCAAAAAAGAATTTTGTTCAGAAGGGGGTCCCCTGGCAACAGAAATTTAAGAACACCTTTCTTAGCCGATTCAAATATATTTGTTTTGGAATATACCATCCTGCAAGCCGTAGTTGTACCACTACTTATCATTTACCTCCAGACTTCATGGGCGTATATAGGGGGGGCTGCAGCTCCCCCGAAATTTTGAGCTGATCGGTAAAAATGTTTCATAAACCCTTAAAAATAAATTAAATAAGATCACTTACTTCATAAAAAATATTTTATTTTGGGTGTAATAGCGTTTTAGTTCGTTAAAACTATTCCAAGTTCTAAATTGTTAGTATTCCATACCCCGGAAATAGTTTCAGCCCCCCGAAATTTTCCCAGCCTCCCGAAATTATTTTTTATATACGCCCATGCCTAATTAGATCTTGGAAGAGTTTTAGCCAACTAAAACGCTATTACACCCAAAATAGAATATTTTTTATGAACTAAATGATCTTATTTAATTTATTTTTAAGGGGTTTATACAATTTTTACCAATCAAATCAAAATTTCGGGGGGGGGGGGCTGCAACCCCCTCAGCCCCCCCTTATATACGCTCATGGAAACTTGGCCATTCAGATAAAAAAAAGGCTTGTCATTTGTAGGGAAATAATGGGACCAAAGTAGAACAAAGAACCCGGGCTCCTGGAAGGCTTGCAATAAAGAAAATAATACAATCTCTTCTATTTAGTGGATCCAAGCTAAAAGAAGTTCATAAAGTGATCACTAAGGGCACTTGCAGAAGCGAGAATATTGGAGTGGAGCAGTGAACTGGAAAAGAAGTGATGTCAGCAAAGTGGCTTAGAGCACCTGAGTATGGTGGAACCGCTTTATTGTCTTGGGGCACTGTAAGGGCAAAAAGAGATTGGAAGCAACACTTGAATATATATATATATATATATATATATATATATATATATATATATTGTTGTATTGTTTTTTATATATATATATATATATATATATATATATATATATATATATATATATATATATATATATTGTTGTATTGTTTTTTATATATATATATATATATATATATATATATATATATATATATATATATATATATATTGCAGTCACATTAGGTACTTTCATGACACATAGCTGGGGACTTTTCAAACCTCATACAGCGACCCACATTAATGCGAACCAAAGTCTATAAATCTGAAACAAGTTAATCATTATCAACCTACTCTAAATGAGTATAACTGGTATTCGGAATTAAATCAGCCTGGACACATGGTGAAAAGGGCCTTTTTTCGATAGAATGATTCATAAACTTGTGAACATACCTTTATTTGTAAGTTATTCTGATGAGACAACAACTGGATTAATTAAATTGCTATTTTTCGATGGATTAAAGTTGGCTATTTCGCTATGGTTATTGATGGCTAACCATTCCCACGTATTCAGGACATCGCCTAAGTCAACTACAATATGTTTGACAGGAGAAGTGAATCCTAGCATTGAACTGAAATACCTTCCTGGAGTCGGGTCTCTTATGAATACAATATGCTGCTTTAACCAGTGATCGCAGCCATCACCGAAAAGTATTATCTATATACGGGTGTCTTCTTAGAGGGTCATGTCCTATATAAAGTCTCAATATACTTTTTAAGTCAGTCCTTGCCAGGTGGAGGTATTTTTTTATTTTTTTAAAAATGTATGGCAATCCGAGATCCATAGTGGTTGGGAATTTTCTCGACGGGCTCTGAAAAGAGAATCCAAGGCGTAGACCATGGGGAGACCCTTGGAGGTAGTTATGATGGTTTATTTGTATTTATAGTTTTGTGCATTTTTTTTAATTATATATATATATATATATATATATATATATATATTTTTAACTAATTTGAATGGTGTGTATGACTAAATGTCTGTAACTTTTTTACGATATCAGGCTCAAACTGAATATTGTTCAATAAAGCTTCCCTTACAAAGTGCTAGTATAATTAATCCAGAAACCACTGCTGTAATAGTTTGACAAACACAACGATCTATATGGTTGCCCTCATTAGAGGCTGGCTTTGGATGATTATAAAGTGAAAAAAAAAAAAAAATTAGACCATTTTTCGGTTCTGTATATTTTGATTTACTCTCATTATTTTTTATTGTTTGATTTTAAGAATTAAAAACCTCATAATCCAAGTTTTTCTTCATCCTACTCGACCCTGATAAGTGAGCCACTGAGGTTAATTGTGCTACAAATAATGGTTCCAGTTTTTTACCTGAGTTGGTGTAAATCTAACTGCATATTTTAAAAATAAAATACCTATTTAATTCTGCACCGACAAATTTTATTTTTCATGAAGTACAATTTTTTGTCTGAATTAATTATTCTTATTATTTTTAAATAATTTAGTAAATAATAAAGTATAGCAAATCTTTACTTTTTATTTGTGGGAGAGAGAAAAATCTTGATTTCTGATTATATTATTCATTAGTATTAACCCATTCCAAGGCTGAGAGCCACTTTTGTGAGGCCATTTCTTTGCTTCGGGACTGAAAGCCACTGATGTGAAAGCATTCAGCGATAAGTTTTGTATGCCCTAATCACTATTGTATCTGCTCGAGTTCTTAAAAATGTATTTTGAGACAATTGAATGCAGGTTTCCGTCTACTACCTGGTCCCTTTGCATACTTCTGAATCCCTCTGAGGGGCCTCATTTGTGTTTTACCAGTTGATGTGTACATAGAGATCATGACCCATAGATATACCAACGCCGAGATATTTGACTTGATATTATTTATTTAAATTGTAACGTCCGTTATAATTAACTCAGAATTTTAGGACGGGTTATCTATAGGTAACCATCCTTTTCTACCCAGATAGGGCTGATGCCTTTTCTTTTTTCTAAAGACAATCCACCACCCCTAGTGGGTATCGAACCAACGACCCTTGGCACGGAGTGTTAAGAGTGCTCAAGCCTTAACACTCACGGCCAATATTATTTAAAAATAAAATAAAAACAAAATAAAAAAAAAAGTATTTAAGCCTGCCTATGACTGTTCCAAGAAAATGTTAACAGCAAATGTTTTAAATAATGAAAGTGTATGGAACCAGGAGGGTGAAACGGGCTCCACTTCTAAGGTTACACGGGTTGGGTTGTCATCTAGTACGGGTTAACCTATAAAGTATGTATATATTTCAAAAATCAGTCCCTTAACATTCCACAAGGCCCAGATACTGTAGAGGTATCTGATTTTTGACCATAAGACACATTAGGGAAATAGTGTAATGGTCTAATAGTGGAAATAGTGGATGGTCTGGGACCCTGACTGCCAGACGACAACACTAGAAATGTATATACCTATATATAAACATTTGTTACCCTTATGCAAATAAATGCAGTATGATTTTTGTAAGCTACAATACATTTCTATAAATTAAATTTGATGAAGAAAGAGACATATATAAAGAATTTATGAGAGCCACAGATGAAATCCAAGTCGAGGATAGAACAAAACCCAGAAAGTGAAGAATATAATGTATTTACTTTCATGGTGGTGGTAACAACTTGTCTTTTAAATCATAAAAGGAAAATCAAATAACACACATTTTTGATATATATATAATATGTTTTTTTTTTTAATTTATTTACACATGGCTTAATTTGGTAATAGTACCAGTTATGACTTTGTCCTTTCTCTCGCACTAAAAAAAATAAAATATAAAAACAAATAGACAGGAAAAAATTTAAAAAAAGCACACAGTGTATAACAAAAAAAAAACTTGCGCTTGATGAAAAAACAAGCTCCATGAAGCAGAAAATTAGGCTGCCAAATAAAATTTCAGTTCAACAAATAACAATTTAACACTTTACAACAAGCATATCAAATACACATTACTGAACAAAAACTAACAAATTGTAGGCTCCAATGGCCAATGAACTTGATGCACCATAATAAAGAAAAAATAAACAAATTGCACTAGACATTGTGCATTTAAAAGCAAATAAATAAACATTTAAATTACAATTAAAGTGATGCAAACAGTCAAATAGCTTTAACACAACAGATAAATTACAGCAAATAACAATTTTATCGCAATTATAAGCTCAAATTATTTCAATCTCCCACCAACTGTCAATAATTCTCCAAAATAAATAACTAATAAAAAAATATTACATACACTTGGAGATGTAATATTATGTATTCTCTGATGTAGTAGGTAAAAAATAAAATTTATATGAGAATCCTCTATCACTTTTTGAAAGTCATTAATAGATCCAATTGGATTAAGAGAATAAATTTGCACACTCTCATTAAATAAATCAATTTTTAACATGAGCAATGATTGTAATTATATAAAGATGTTTAATGTGGAGTTACTAATTGATTCATTTCAGAAATATATTGAAACAGGACATGACTACGATGGTATGAATTTTTTACAATTTATAATATATATCTCATTAAAATAATTAGTGATTAGAAACATTAACTTAAGACTTAAACAGACAGAAGATGCAAAAGGTTCTCGCATCAGTTTTACATTATTTTTCAAATCACTAAATATTTAAGCACATTTCCTCAGAATTTAAAAAAGAAAAAATCACAAATTTGATGGTCAAATAAAAATATTAGATCAAATAAAAACAGATTGTGCTCAAATTTGGAAACAAGTTAACTTCTTTCAATAGTAAAATAAATTAATCATGAGCAATTGGTGAGAGACTCGAAGAAAACCAAAAAATGCAAAGCATCAATTTATATCAAAAAGAGTTTTTTTTTACATCATAAGACCGAACAAAACATCAATATTTTAACATTTTAAATAATAGTTTAGAAAAGTACAAAAATAAAAGATATACCATCGTACTATAAATCACAAAAATTTTAAATTTTCCCATTACAAATTTATTACATGATGCCATTACTTTTCATTCAGTCTTTTTCCTTACATTTTTATTTTATTTTTACTAATCCTTAATTTAACATACTATTAAAATGAATATAATATAATCACTGCTCTGCCTATTCATGAAGAATTTACATTAGTTTATTTAGCTGTGACTGTATGTTAAACAAGAGTAGTTTGTGATTATACAACAAAAGTTAAACAGTTTAATTATAATAATAAAAAAATTCATAATAAAATCTTTACAATTTCTCATATAAAAATTCATACAAATTATACACTGGTCTAGAGGAAAAAATATATTTACAAAAGAGATAAACATATTAAGAACTAATTAAAACTTCTGTATTAAAACTACAGGTCAAGTAGCATTGGAAGAAAGAAATTGGCACCAAAGATAACTGGTGATTTAAAACTTGACAACTACATTTCTACAGTTTTAATTAATTCGAAATATCATTAAGCTCTTTCTGGAATCTCTATATAAAACTTTATAAAATATATATATACACTTAAATTGTTAAAAGTATACCATTCTTCTCAAAAGTTTTTGGGGTTATATAAGTATTCACATTCTCTTTTGAGCGGACATTTTTAATTATCTCTTTCTTTTCTCTGGTATGTATATACGCATGCAAACATGTGCACTTATGACACATATGAGCATACATGTATAAGAATAAAAGCCTTATTAAAGTTAAGCCGTGTCTTGTTTTCTTGAGATAGGTGACTCATCCCCTTCTTCACTTTTTCCTAGACAAACCCATTACATTTTATTAGAAATAAAATTAAGAAGGATAAATTTTTAAATAAATTTAAAACAAAAAACTAAATGAAAATAAAAATAAGACACAGCATAACTTACATTGAAAGTTTGAGGTATTTTTACAGAGATTATAGTATTCATTAGAATAATAATAAAAGTAACAAGTTCATTATGAAATTCATAGTTTTTAAATAAACAAAAAAATAAATATTTTTTATAACAATATAACTAACTAAAATAAAATATTTAATAAAAAAATAACAATTTAACAAAAAGCAACAATACATAACATAGATAAGTTCAAGGAAGATTTATTGAAGCAAAATAAAATAGAAGATTTAAAATAAATTATGGATGGCACTTATTAAATTGGAAAGCATTTTCCACTGGGAAATTATTTCAAACTAATCAAAGCATTCATTCTGACTGGGATTTCTAACAATTGTGATTAGGAAAATATATTTTACTTCCATTTGAATTGTTGCAGATAAAAATTCTATTCAAATACTCAATATCAATTTCAGGACTTGAATAATGAAACAAAACAAACTTTTGTAATAGACAAACAGAAACGTTTTCACCAGACCAGAGGTTATGGCTAAATTATTTGAGATAAATATAAATTACTTTGTATAAAATCATTACTAATTTGATGAGGATCAAAAAACAATATTTGGATCACAATAAGTTGTTGAGAGGCCCAAAACATTTTATGAAAAGCTCAAACAAATTATGGCAATTCAATTTAAAAACATTTTATAAGTTAGCCTAACTATTAAAAGTATTTATTTTTTAATTAGCTGTATGGTAAAGGGTGACAATAAAAAAAGCCCAAATCTGCGGTTAAATTGAAATTTAATCGGTCATATTTTTGAGGAAATGTCCTCATAATGAGAGACAAGGGACTTCCTTTGCTTATTTTAATTGACTTAGAAAAAAATGGATTTTCTTAGAAAAAAGAAGAAGAAATGTCTCAAAAGTAAAGCGCAAAAGTGAATGCTACATTAAAAAAAAAAAAAAAAAAAAAAAAAAAAAATCATTAACAAAAAATTAAACAAAATTTGTCCAACTAATACATGCAGATCAAAAACATAAATTTGAAACAGAATTTCAGCATATTAAATGTTAAAGATTGTAAGTTATAATGTGTGCATGCTAATTATTTGAATAATTATAGGAGGAATATATATTAATTATTCAGGGGGAAAAAAATAAAACATAATATAATATAAACTCAGCAAAATAAACCACCTTTTCCTCTTTCAACATTCAGCATTACTACTTTTGTTTACCCAAACATAGCATATTTTATAATCCATGTTCATTAATACAACACTATAATAATAACGGAAACAAATTATCAACGAAATTATAACAAAATATAGCTTTTAATAATTGGCTATTGATTCATTGTAACTTACAAATTAGTAAAAGGGTAATTCTTTAAAAATGTATCTAGAATTTATTTTGTAGTATAAAAATTATTCAAATTGTAATCTGTTCTTGAAGTATTTTGTGAATTGATTTAGAGATGTGAAGGCTTTCTAACAAAAGAACAATAAATCAATTATATCAGCTCACATTGTGAGCCTCACAAAAGTATAGTTTTTCAAGTTTATCCTTTTCAATATGTATTAGCTTCCGAAAAGAAAAAAATTATGAGAAATATTTGAAGAATATAGCATTGAGACGCTTCCTTTGAGAGCTCTTCAATGTGAGTCTGCCAACCATCTTGTTATCGTTTTTGCGGCTTCCAACAGCTCAGTTCTCGCCTTAACCTAGCACAGATGAATTTAAAACTATTTCCCAGAAATGCAATAGGACTCACCCAAAGACAATTAGAATTAACGCCTAATAATGTTTATAAACTACTTAACACTACCATACTACTACTAGATCTCAGAAATTTAATGAATAATGAAAATTAATGCAAAAACTACATGACATCGACAAAGAACTCACAAGGATTTCCCATGGCTATCCTAAATGATTGCCGAGAGGCTGAAAGGTCGCCATCTTGAGGAGGAGTAGCAGTAGCGGCTGAAGAAGAACCACTCGAACGAGAATTAGAGCGAACACCTCGCTCACTGCTCGCCCCATTTTTCTTGTTCCGAGAGCCCTCACTCCCATTACTGCTTCCACCTAAATTAATTGAGAAAGGATATGTTTATTTAATTATGCATAAACTTATTAAAAAATAATTTTATTTTCAAGCTGATAATTGGGAATATCGATTTTTTTTTATTTTCCTGAATGAATGGAATACTGCTTATTGATTGAAATAATAATAGAAAAGGTCTAAATAGATTATAAAAATATATTTTTTTTTTAAGATTAATAAAAAGTTATATTGGAGACCCGGTGGCCGTGAGGGTTAAGGCGTGAGCACTTAACACTCCGTGCCAAAGGTCGTGGGTTCAATTCCCACTAGGTGTAATGGCTTTTCTTTAGAAAAAAGAAAAGACATCACCCCTATCCTGGCTAGAAAAGGGTGGTAACCTATAGATAACCCGTCCTAAAATTCCTAGTTAATAATAAATGGACGTTAAAATTTAAATAAAAATAAATAAAAAGTTATGTTTATGCAAATGAATATGCTTGAGTTTCAAGCTGAAATGTCACTAAAAAATAAAACTCATTTTGTTTTAAAAAATGTACTTTACTTAAGATACCACGACCGAAAACCTGACAAATTCTACCTTCATAACTTTATTATTAATTAATTTTATTCATTACATTCTCATTGACTATCATCCATCCCATCTTTAGCTGGTTTGCTTCATAATAAAGCTTTATAATAAGTCTATTAACTCATAGACTACCAGGGTCTTATCTTACGATTCCATAGTGACATGTGTTTTCAACATAAAAAATGCTCACCACTCTGACCAGAAACTTAGCTCTACGTCACATTTCAATGGTATGGGCATGATATACTGAACTAATAATGACATCTTATTTCTCGCAAAACCACTAGTCAAGATAACTCTTTTTTGGTTAATTAAAAAAAAAAAAGTTTATCTTCATTACCTGAAGGAAGTAAAATTTTGATATTTATTTAAAAAAAAACTCTGAAGGCATCAGGAAAGTTATCTGTACTAAGTTACAGATAATAAAATATATCCTCTTTCTACATACAAGGAATATGTACAGGAATTGTGGGGTTATAGCGGAATTCAACAAAAACCTAGAAGTAAAATATCCTATAGATATCATGATCGGGTAGAAGAAATAGCATTCGACGTAATGAAACCTTGCTCATTTGATTTGATAATTGTGACAAGAAAAATGAACAATTTAAGAAAAACTAAGTTTTCCTGGCTAGTGAGTTTTTCGCAGAATTGCCATAATTTTAGCTCCCGATGCAGTCCAATGAGCGGTGTTTTTGATGAATTTGATTAGATCAGTTTTTGAGTAATACTGTACACTACATGATGACGTCACCCCAAACTCATTTTTCAGTTGTTGTTTTTTTGCTAGCAACACTTCATATGTATTTTTCTCGATCTCAAAACCAAAATATACATATGAAATGGGTAGAGATCCTTCCAAATTATTTTTTATTATCCAATTAAATGCAAATTTTTGGATAGTAAAAAATAATTTGACCAAAAAGATTTGCTGACCAAATTTTAATTCTACCCATCTCATATGACTACACCCTTTCCACCATCTTTATTTATTCAAATCGGTTTTCTAACCATATAGACCAGGGCACATCTGTTTGCGTTATCTGTTGAGGGTAAGCTAATTATTATGGGAATATCTTCGGAGCGACTCATTTAACAATAATTGATGTATTCATAAATTGAAAAATTCCTGGAACATATTTTTGTTATTTAAATATGTAAAAATTATGTTTTTTTGTACTTCCTGTACAAGGTAAAAATTCCTCAAGACATCCAAATTGATTTATTTTCAATCTGTAAAATATTTTTGAAAGCTTGGACCCCTTTGTTAGTTTTTTTTTTTTTTTTTTTTTTTTTTAAATATTTCAAATATGTAAAGCATTGTGTCGAGATTTTCTGACAATTTGAAAAATGTAAATGTTTTCGCTAATACCTCAATTGCAAAATTATTATGCAAAAACTATTAAACCTATCATTCATTTCACTATATGATCTTCATTTTCCTTCCGGAATATGAAGGTCCTAAAAGTAGCAGCCAAAAAAAAAAAAAAATATATACATATATTACAATTTTTTCATTCTTATTGCTGTTTTGCTAAGCAAACACATTTTATATTTCTAATACTAAATAATGGGACATTACAGATGCCTTGCCAGATGGGAATTTCTGATGCCTTGGGGAAATTCTCGGAGTTATGAATAAAAGAAGTACAAAAGAAAAGTAATTTTTTCAAAAATGTTTGTATTTCAAAAACAATGTTCCGGGAATTATTTGTTTTATGCATACATCAATTATGTAATTTGAGTTGTTCCGAAGATATTCCCGCAGAAATTAGCATGTCCCTGTCAACATCCAAGAATGGCTACGTTTTTACAGATGCCTGGGCTATTCAGGTATGCATAGTAGCCTAAAGGAAGATTTCTTTTTTTTTTTCCACATTGTGCAATCAATAGGTACGTATTTAATGGGCAAAAGATAGAAGGTAAAGTCTTGACCTTTTATCTTCTACTCAATTAATTGATTAATAGTAATTGGACTAGTAATAAATACTTACATATATTAATTATAGTGCAAAAGATGAAGAAACAAAACCAACAAAAATTTAATAACATTGATGAATATAATAAAATTAGTAAGATCTAAGCTAAGAGAAGTGCAAAAAAATATTGACTGACCATGTTTACCTGAATTACTATGTACACTTTCTTCCCGAGGTGGAGGTGGAGGAGGGACGTATCCATAGAGAGAAGGATCGTTTGTATAAGCCTGATGGTATGATAGAGGTCCATACGGAAGGTACGTAGTAGCATATGGGTGAGGCCAGGAGGGTGGTTGAAGAGGGGGTGGTAATGGCCCAACAGTATCCACCTCACCACCACCCCCAACCTCATCCAGCTTCAGATTACTCATCTCTGAAACAAAATTTAAAACTTGTAAATACATTTTGAAATTTCCTAAAAAAAAAGCATTTGTATCCTGTGACGTGTGTTATATTCAGGTATACCTAACCTTCATGTTGGTAATTTCAGAGAAGGAGACACAAGTCGAAAGTTTATACGAGTAATTCATTTCCAAATTTACATACTCACAAATATCGTGGCATATGTGTATGAGAGATGTGTTCTGCGGGCCCAGCGTCAGGGCTTGTGCGTCAACAGATAGCTTGGCTTTCTTTCTATCCCCACTACTCCGGGCCTTGTTCTATACCTTTTTGTATTTGGTTTGGGACCTCATGACATTATTCCTGGCTAGGTTTGTGGGTCTGGTATTGTATGATACTGAATCTGCCAGAAAAATTTCCTTCAGCGGGCCCGATGTCGTGGAGTATTTTACACACAACTAAATTGTAATTAATCCACTAAAAGTACGTAATTTCAAAAGTTTCTTCATTTATTTATTTTTTATTATTATTTTATATATATATATATATATATATATATATATATATATATATATATATATATGTTTGCCGAAATAACTATACAAAAGGACGAATTGGGCCCTGATGGAAATGTTTTTTAAACCCATCGGTCCTAAAAGTGTTAAGCTTAGAGACAAAATTTAGCTATTAATCTATATATATAAAAATCACGTGTCTGTTTGTTTGTTCCTTATACAAATCCACATCGTTTGACTGATATTGACCAAACTTCGCACATAGATACGTCTTGATCCGGGAAATCTCGTAGTCTAGCTCAAAATCTTCTAGGATTCATAGTTTGGAAGTAACGAGTTCGAAACTGTCGTGTACAGAAGAGTTTATAGTCAGAAATCGGCATTTTCTTTCCAGTGTTGCCCCTCCTTCTAAGAAGAAGTGCAATACAAAACCTTTGTTTGTTTATCTAAATAGTAGGTTTATATTCTCAGAGTTTGGACAAATATCATATAAGATATCATATAATAAAATATCATATTTTTTAAGATTAATTTTCTTAATATCAGATCAGTTTTCTTCATATTAAATCAATTTTGATTTGATTGCCTAGGGCAACACTGCTCTAACCAGAATATAGACTAATATCGTATAAATAAGTATATCATAAAAATGTTCTGTGTTTATCTAATCATAATTTGGACTATGATAATATAATTAAGTGTTCATGTTTCTATTCAGAACTTTAATAATTTCAATACTTTTGTTGAGAGAGTTTTTTTATCTCTTTAGTAAAGGAAGGTTGCAATGTCGGTTATAGTATTCGGTATCTCTCACTCGCTTTTCTGTTTAATGAATAAATGAATATGTACTGGTATTTGATGGAGAGGGTTTTAGTATGTGGAAAAACACTTAACTTTTTTATTGAAACTGATGAAGTGTGTAAATAACAATAAGAACAAGGCTAAAAGTATTTTGGAATTGTTTACACTGATGTGGACCTTTTTTTAACTATGAGTCTCAAAGGTGAAAAATATTTTGTTTCATTTATAGATGATTATAGTAAGATTGCTCTCATGTTAATTTCTTCATAATTGTTCAGTATTGTTTATTGTTATTTAAGTGTTTAGTGATGAATTCCCTTTGTCGCGGTCTCACTCAAATAAATAGTAAGATTGCTAGGATTTAAACTATTAAACCTAAAACAGAAGTTTTTCATTCCTTTGTTCAATAAGTAAATGAGGTTGAAAACTTAGGAAATAAGAGAATTGGTATTGTGAGATATGACATTGGTAAGGAATATTTAAATAGTAAGAATTATGACTACCAAAAAAAAAAAGGGTATCATAATTAATCCCTGTCCCTCATATGTTCATGAATTAAATGGTGTGATTTACTAGAACAATTATGAATATATCTCATTGTTTACTGGCAGAAGCTATTGTAGAAAAAAATGTTGGCCAGAAATGGTCTGTGCAGCAACTTATTTGAAACATCTCTCTTTAGCTAACACCATTGACAATAAAATACCCTATGAAAACTGTTTTGGAAAGAAACCAGATGTTTCTAACTTTAATTTATATGGTAGTAAAAATTTTGTTAGGAAACCAGAACAAATAATAACTTCTAAATGGGATTTTGTAAAGGACTTAAATTTATGAACTTTAAATTAATTCTCTCACATACATATGCAAATATTATTAAAATATTATATTAAATGTTGTTATATTTAACTTATTTTTTTATTCGCATATAGATAGATGTACATAATAAATTACATAAATGTTTATAATCATACAAATGAATGTATATAAATGAATTAATTTTCACCACGTTTTGAAACATTATTTTATTATTACAAGAGCTGTATGGTTTAGCAACCCTATTAATTTGGGCAGCCTCACTTTAATTTTTTTTTAATAAAGTTATTCTTAATGCATGCTATTTTTTTTGCAGATAAATTAATGTATTAAAATATTATTTTTATAAGAAGAGGAAGTCACGTGAATTGAGGTGTTCTAATAAATGAATAAGTAATTAAATTTTCCATGCAATTTTTTATTAATTTAATATCCATAATAACTTAATCATTATATTCTGACATATGCTTTCTTTTGTCTGAGATAGTTATATCTTCTGACTGTCAACATTTAGTCGGAGAGCTGGTAACGCACATTTCATGAAGTGTTTTATGCACCTTGGAATTTTGGTGTATTGCATGTCGTGGGTAGGTAAGGCATATAAGTGTAGCCTGGACATACCTTGGAACACCAGGTACTGCACATAGGGGAAAGGTGTTAAAAAAATATGTCACTAAAATGGTATTTTATTCAGAAGCCAACAATCTTTAATGTATAATTAAGGCAAGTTGCTTTATTTCTAGAACAGCCACAACTGTCCTGTCCAGATGATTGGTGCTCTCACTCACTCTTACGGTTACACACAGTGTATTGCAGTCTATCATCGGCTGAATTTATTTTCATGTTTGCTGATTACTAAACCTCACAAAAAGTGTCTGCCCTTTTGTAATTATTTTCAATTATGGTGTTTAAATAGCAGTGTGAAGAAGAGACTTCATTTAATATTACAAAAAACCCACTTCGGTTTTTTTTTTTTTTTTTTTTTTTATATGTATCCCACTTAAAAGTGTCTGCCTTATATATTATTCATTATAGAATTGCCTTAATTTTACATTGAACACTTATGGCTTCTGAATAAAACACTATTTTTGGCCCATAGTTTGTTACTGATTACCATGCGCAGTACCTGGTGTTTCAAGGTATGTCCAGCAACCATATACTTAACTTTTTATCTACACTAGAGACCCACTATACGACAATTTCAAGGCACATAAAACACTTGAAAAGTGTGTTACCAGCTCTTGGACTAAATGTTTAAATACGGTTGCAATTCTGGTAAAAATATTGTTGCTCGCCAAGTCAATGTCGTTATTGAAATTCCCAAATACCTTTAATTCATTGTTGTCCATAACTGCAAGAAAAATATCTTAAATTTGTTTTTATTCTTAGAGGCCCCTATTTCCTATGATAGAAGGACTATCCTTATAGAAGAGTGCATGAACCATAAAATTTGAAACAGAAGCTTTAATAGAAAGGGAAAAAAAGTGAACAAAAATATGTGAAAGTGTATTTGAAACAACAAACTATGTTTTTAAAACTTTCCTTTTGGCATACATAACATAAACCCTGCACGACTTACCTACTTTTTCATTCATAAAAAAAAACTCAGTTACGGATTATTACATGAACAGGTAAACAATATAACATATTAATATTATATTTGCGCAAGGTTGAGGTTTTAGCTTCAGATGTGAAGCCCTTAAAATAAATAAATATTATATTTAAAAAAAAAATCAATGAAAATAAAGAATATAGTTTCAGTTGTAGGTTATGACAACTTATAACTAATCATAACCTTAATTAAATGCCTCATTTGTATTGCTATTTTTTATGAATATTTATTTATGGACCACATATTTTTTTTTTTCTTTAAAAAAATTAAACACAGGGAGTTTGGTTTGAATTTTCTTTAAAACGGTATTGCAATTAAATTATTTGGAATCACTTAATTGTAATACCATTTTAAAAGTAAGGGTACTTTTTAAAAAATAAGGATCAATTTAATCTCCACCCCACTTTCTCTAAAAAAAATGGAAAATAACTTTTTCAGCCGAGCTCTCAATTTATTATCTTATATTCTCATAATTTGGACCAATATAATATAATCATTCATTTTTTTAAATATATAATATAAAGTAGGCGTACCATGGAAGCTGGGTTACAACTATTTAATATGAAGCATGTGTAGCATGGTAAGCGCGGCTACAGATATTTAATATAAAGTAGGTGTAGCATTGCACACCGGGTAACAGCTAGTGTATTATAAAACATTTCTGAATACACTACGTACATGCTTCCCTACTAAATGCATATGTAGCGATGGGATTATGTATTACGGGCAAATAATGGAAATCTGTTGAATTCATATAGTGATGATTTTAAGTATAAAGGCATTGGATGCTACCTCCTGTTTAGAATTATGCAATGTTTGGAAATGTCTCTAAGAGACAAGATTTTAAGATAAATTAAATAACAAAGAGGGTTAATAATTTTGATAGAAAATGAACTAATTTTTGTTATATTTACCAGTATTTACAATTGACTTGTTTACTCATCAGATCAGTCCATAATTTTGAGCACATTAATAGCACGCATGGGATTGGATATGACTCATTAAAAGATAAATACAATTTCAAACTTTTCATCGCTTGGCCAATGGATTAATCAGTCTGTCACCAATTGTAGTGAACATTGAACGCATATGAGTACCCAAAGAAAATGACTAACGATAATCATCACACGTGCTACGTTACATTTTTTATTTTTATGTGGGGCATCTGCCAGATCTGCAGCGATAAAAATTTAAGGTGTATCATACTATCAGTGTAAGGAGTGCCCGAAAATTGTTAAAAAATTTAATTTTGGAGAAAGGAAAGCATTTATGATGAACCCTGTTAATTTCGATAACCACACTCTTAAAAATCTTGTTTAGCCACACCAGAACACAGAAAGAATAAATTTCATTAGAGTGTTATTTTACCATGATAATGGTAGACCACAAACCCCTCGAACAATGCTCGAAAAAATTAGTTAATTTAATTGGGAGATTTTCCACATCCTGCTTACTCCCCGGATATTCTGGATTCTCGTTATTAAATCCTGTTAACCTAATTCGCAAGGCAGCAAGCATAAAACAGGAACTTCTAGGTTTAAATCTAAGCCTGGGTAATGTGCAGTGATTTAAAGAACATTTTTAAATGTGATTCACAAAATTCAAGGAATAAATCTTACCAGATGAAAGCAGATCGCCAAAAATGTAGTAACACTGTTCTGAGAAAGTTATCTTATTAACAGTATGCCTAATGTAGCCTGCTTTCAGCATTTGAGATGCATACTTTCTAGCATCACGTTTGTCTGTAAAACCTTCAACATGGGTCTCCAGCCAATCAACCACATCTGCTCCTGTAAAAAAAATGTTTGATAAGTATTTTGTGACATACATCAATATTAAATTGGCATAGAGCTTTAAAAATTTGTTATATAGTAATAAGAATAATAAGACATTCAACATTTTCTTACCAATAAAAGCATTAGGGATAGTGATTTTAAGCCAGAGCCTATCGTGTATTTCCAAGCCTGAATCAGGGCGAGCCATTGCACGAACAACAGTCAGCATATCAGTGCTTGTCGTTAGATGAAGATCATCAACTGCTCGGTCCAAATCCGGGATCGATGATGTTATTGAGGAACTATTTGAATCTAAGGTAGAAATGGATGGTGGTCTGAGAGGATAAGTTTCCCCTAAGAAATACAAAAAAATAAAATTAAAACTAACTCTCTATAAATAAAATTAAATAACATTATACTGCTGAACAACACAATTCCTATTTTAACAAGGTATTTACAATTGTAAATAAATTATACCTCGAATAGCTGCTGTGTGAGCAACCCAAGCACCTGGATCGATAGGTCGTACAGGTTCTGTTCTGGGTATTGTAAAGTAACCTTTTGGATTAGGATCCCAACATTTTGCCACAACCAACTTGATTGGTCTAATAAAGTCAGAAAAAAACAATTAATAAATTTTACAAAATGAAAATGAGAGCGAATACAATTAATTAATACATGAAACATAAAACCACATTCTTTTTTAAAAATATAATTTTAAAGGCTGAAAAGACTTAAGGATTATTTCATTTAGATGGAGAAGCTTCAATAAGAAAATTACATATTTGAGCCATTTACAGATCATTGACCATTGTATATTGCCAAATGGAAATGGTTGGATTTGGGTCATGATAGTTAATAAAACTCTTTTTTCGTATAAAAATGAGTTTTTGAATTTCAATCCTTCATCAGGGCTATGAGGACAGGAAGAACTGACCTTTTAGAAAGTTCCTACATCACTCACTTCCAAATAGATCAGTTCTTTCTCTCCTTAAGAGCCCTGATTTAAGGTTTGAAATTTTGATCAAGTAAAAAAGCGGGCCATAGAAACTCTGTTCTATATGAAAATACTGTTTTATTAAATTTTATGACCAAACACCAACAGACAATAAAATATTTGGAGAAGTATTATGTTTGCCTTTCTGATTCTTTACTTAAGTTATTGTAGCTTTTAAAATGTACAAGAATAATTATTATAAATAAAATGATGAGAAGTTACTACGAGTCTAAATTATTGTACAAGAATGAACAGATTTTCTCTCAAATATACATAGGACCCATAAAGAAATATAAATTAAGTTCCATGTTCAACAACAAAAGGGAATTTAACATAGAAAATAATAATTAAATAAACATAATTTATCAATGACAATTACACAGCAAAATAAGAATGACTGAAGAATAAATTACTAACCCCGGCTTCTGTACAACTTCACGCAAAACTTTCACAGCCTCATCATTCGACATGTCTTCAAAGTTAATGTCATTTACCTGAAGAATCATGTCACCTGGTTCTATTCTCCCATCAAGGGCTACAGCACCCCTGTGAAACATCCATATTAGCAAACAATATTTTAATAAATTAAAAAAATATATATATTACGATTTTTTTTCAGTAAAATTACCAGAATAAGTAGATGACAAACTTATTCATAAGACAATTTTTTCTAATAAAAATAAAGACTTCTGACAATATTTTCTTATTACTGAAAGCATTTATAATAGTAAATAGATACAAATAAGGCACATAGGTATTTCAGACTTCAACATAAGATATTCATGTGTTATACGAGTGAAGCCTATTCTCTGTCTGGCTAACACAATTTCTCGGCGTACATCTCTGTGTGATGAAGCTTAGTCACTTTAGAGTCTGGTTAATTGCCATAAGTTAGTTTTCTCTTACTTTCGTACAGTTATATTACCATTTAATAATATTGTTAGATAGGCAAGAAATTTCTTTGTGACGTGATTTTATTTCTTCATAATCTGATCTGTATATCAGCAACTATACTTTGTCCTATGTCTTTATGTGACCATAAAATAATAATAATTAAAATTTCTATTTGTGAGATGGTTCGATGTCCAAGCATGGGTCAATGGAACATTCTGTAGAGCTAGAAGGATAGCACACAGCTCGGCTTCTAAATTCCTTGATTTACAGCTGCGAATCCAACATTATTTCATGTTTGCAACCCATCAGTGAAGTCAGTAAAGTGGTAAACTAAGAGAGTTTCTATTTTAATACATTCGATGAGAGAATAGTAATTGCTGTTTTTACCCCATACAGATGAATTTTTTGGTGTTTTAATTGAAACGGGGGGAAAAAATTAAATTCAGGGTTTTTACAAAATATATTGGATTTGTGTAAAAATTGTCAAAAATCCCCCTCCATATGCATTTTTAGTGAAGTTATTAACCACGCACCAAGATCTGTTAATCTACTGAGCCCTTAAGGTGAGTAGGTCTGCACTAAAAGTGTTGACCTACTACAAACGAAAATTCTAAATCTATGTAATAATACCCTTAAAATTTAATCTACTATATATTTGTCAAATACCACTCACTCACTGACTCACTGACCTATCATCGCCACACCCAAACCACTCGACAGAAAAATTTGAAATTTTGCATGGACACTCCATATAGAACCTAGTCACTCGCTAAGAAAGGATTTTTTGATATTCGAATTTTTAAGTACTTTTAGAGGGGTTTAAAGTTTTAGTTGGTTAGAGCATGCACACCTAGGCAGCATGCGTTGCTGGGACGATAACAGAACAGCTGTTACTGTACTGTATCTATTTCATAGTATTATTGTTTATTGAGGTTAATTTCAACTATGATGGCAGACCTTGAATTACTAGAAATAAACTGTGATTTTGTCCCTTATAGAGTTTACGCCCTGGTCCATCCGAGGTAATAATATCCCGAACCACTTGACACAAAAATTTGATATTTTGCACGGACAATCCGTTTAGTGGTGCCATTGCCCATAGCAGTCGACGCACCATAATAAAAAAAACAAAAAAACAATCCGTTTAGAATGTAAACACTCTCTAAGAAAGGTTTTTTTGATATTCAAATGTTTAAGTACTTTCAGGGGGGTTTGAATTATTAAGAAGTTCCTCATCGGCTCAAAAATGGTTCGATTTTGATGACATTTGGTAAAAAAATCTTCCTTCTCATTTGAAAGGTCAAGTTTATTAACCAGCTGAATCCGTTCACGGGAACATGGTTTTTGGAGCAAAATTTGCGCGAAAAATCGGAACACTTACATTTTCGAGTCCATATGCTAGCAGGTACTCGTTATAAGGTTCCTTAACTTAGTAAAACGAAAGAAACCATTTTTAAAGCAATTTCTGTAACCGTTTGCGAGAAAAATTGATAGAAATACTTTTCTAAACTAATTTTCTGTTTGGGTATTCAGAAACGATGATTGGTTCTAATCTAATTATCTAATCTAAGATATTTAAACTTTGGTATCGTTTGGAGGTAAGAAGTATTTGGGGAAAAAATTGTATTAATGTTGATACAAAGTTTTCGGATCTCAGTATATTTTCTAAAATATCTCGAAAATGGTTGGGAAATGGTGGAGGAGGTGGATGGTGGCTATTCGAAAGGTTGCTAAATTCTCTACATAAAAGATCTTGTTGTAATGTTCGGTGGGGCGATGTCAGTCGAAGAGATAAATGCTTAAACCTTTAAAGTTGTTAGTTTTATTCTTTTCAACGTGTATTTGTCTCTGTTTACCTAACTTTTAAAGTGGTTGTTGTATTGTGTTTTATTTTTGTTGTTGTTTTACTCCCCAACGGAAACAAGCACGGTTACCTCCACATGGTGTTTCCTGGGTAACTCTAAAGTCCATGTAATAATAAGCTGTACAAAATTATGTAGTTGCGTTAATTTTGATCATACCTTATTTAACGCAATATCGGCTGTGGTGAAGCACGGGTAGTCAGCTAGTATAAACAATATTTAACAAAACAAAGTACAAAATTGAGTCCTTACCCCTTCATGATAGAGCCTACATAAATCCCTCCATCACCGCCCTTGTTACTCTGACCAACAATACTAATTCCAAGGAAATTCACAGTGTCCATATTGAGAGTAACTGTAATGATATTGAGGCTCATCGTTGAATCTGTGATCGATGAATATGAAGACGTCCTAGACATCGGTGCTCGTTGTCGCCTAACTCTCCTTTGGGCTCTTCTTCTACCTCGGCACATCACACTCCCACTCTCTAAAAACAAATATGATTTTTTATATAGTAGAAACTAGTAAACAAAAAAAAAAAGAAAGAAGAATATTAATAATAATAATTATTAACACTGTTTACAGGTTGTTAACTCCTCCTAAAAATCCAGAGTGAAGGAGGGTTATTGTTTCGGCGGGCCAATCTCTAAAAAATTCAGTTAACTTCAAGCAGGAGTTAAATCCACAAGCTCAACAAGGTAATCATCCTGTGATTACCTTAGATTTAAACAATTTTAAATCTACTTATTTTTATGATGGGAATATTCTCCTCAGTTTGGAGTACATTCTTTATGTGGAACATTATCAAGGAAAAGAATTGTTGTTATAGTTATTTATTTGTTTTTCGTGCATTAAGGGCATCATTTAAAATGTCCCTACTATCCTGGCGATATTTAGCAGTGTACTGCTTGATGGCAAAAGTTTTAAATAGGTAGTTGTGGCAGTGATTATTTTTGGAATGATCACATTGGTCAAGATCATAAGGACTGTATCCTTGCAGAACCGATCCAAGCAAATCTTTTAGACGTATGGACAAATGATATTTTAGAAAATTTCTCAGCGTATAATTAAGGATATTCTCATATTTGGAGACCGTGGTATCAATGTCATCATCTGTCACATTTTCCTTGTCTCTAGTCGATAAGAATATCTAGCTTATTGTGATGGGATGTACAATCCATAACATTGCTTCCTCTCAATATATATTAATTCTGAGTCTCAGTGAGAGATAATAAATAATATATTTTTATGAAACACAGCAAATTTTTCTGTGAATGCTTGGTGGTACATATCGGCCACATTGTAATACCACTAAAGATAATCAGATCTTACAGCACACTATTATATACTGGATTAACTCACAGGCTTTGTAGCAAAGTCTAAATTTATTTGAGATACTGATATCCTTTAAAACATACAGGCTAAAGGCTAAATGTGTTGTGTATAACAGAATAAAATGAGAAGAAGAAATCAAAAATATTTCACAAAAATAGATAAATTAAAGATTAAGAGAGTAATAGAGGAAAAGTATTTGAAGTTAAATTGGAGATTTAGAAAATAAGATCATGCCACGTTTGTTTTTCGACAGCTGGCTATTGGGAAGTAATGATCTGTGTTAAAATGTAGAATATGTATTTAGAGAATGCTTCAAATATATATGGGTGTATATGGACTTTTCAGATACCCTCGGGTACTTGCATAGTTCAAGAAGATTTTCATCATCTCTATATTTCCTCTGTTTTTTACTATAAGGTAATTTTATATTTAGTTTTTAAGTAAAGTAAATTTTCAGGATATTTGAATAGGAGAGTAATTTTTTTTTTATTATGCAAAAATCCTTGAAATAGAGGTTAAAAGAGAGCCAGAGAAGGTGGAAATTAATAATGAAACACCCCATTACTCTAATTTAGGAATTATCAAAATAGAAGGAAAGTCAATAAGATCTCGCAACACACTTTAAGAACATTTATTACTTATCGTCTTCCCTACACGTTTCACATTCTTTTGGCGCCTCTTCAGGGTAATATTTTATAAATACAATGGCTTACAACCTCAACTAGAGGAGGAGGACCGGGAGTAGGGTCAAGACTTGTCATAAAAAGAATGAATCCAATATTGCAAAGATTAGTCAGCTCCTCTATTATCTAAACGTCAAATGTTTGAAACATGTGGCATATTGCTTATTGATCGCTTTATTAATCTCCGCCCTAATGGATTTTTCAGAGTAAGAGCAGTCTCAACTCCTTCCTTCTCCTCCTCAAGTTGAGGCTGTAATATTTACGGAAGAAATGAAATAAATGCAGTTTTATTGACCTCCCGAGTATTTAGATAATTTCTAAAGGTAATTTTTGCCCAACCTGGGTGTAAATAAAGATATGCTCCAAAGGCCAGTGTATTCTCAGTGCCAGTAATAAAATACATCAGACAGGATTATTTGAGTTTGAAAAAAATAATTTATTCTTATTGCGAAGAGGCAACAGTTTTAAGCCTGCAGAAGAGTAGAAAAAATGTGGGGTATAAATTAAACATTGAAAAGGGAAATAAGATAGAATAACAATAGAAAATAATATACTGAGAGCTAAAATCTTAGTCACTCAAGATGAAATATACTTGAAGGCAGACATTCATATAAAAGAGAGATCTGAAGATTTACAACACTCATAAAGTGTAAATGTTTTAACTCACCATCTTCTTCCTCCTCTTCCTCTTCTTAGGGCAAGCAAAAGTAAAGACAATACTTTCAGTAAATATATATGTAACAGCAAGTTTTTAAAAGTATAACTATTAATAATAATTAATTAGATTTTTATGGCATTAATAATTATTAATACAATAAAAATCTCATTAGCTGTGAGAAAAAGTTTAATGTAATGATTAAATACTAAGATTATTTTAGTGCCTTAATTTAGAAATTAATCAAACATTTGTTATATTTCAAGGAATCTATTACTTGAATAAAAAACACTTCCATTATCAATAAGCACAGTATACACACACACACATATATATATATATATATATATATATATATATATATATATATATATATATATATATATATATATATATATATATATATATATAAAGAAAGGGTACTACTATGTTTTGCAATCCCACTTAACAGAAAGATTTATTTCTCAAATAAAGATATGTGATACTGTCTGAAACATAAGCCTGGATGGTCTGGACAATCCATTTATTTATTTATTTTTTTTTTTTTTACACTGACAATTCTTCTGTTTATGACATTTCGAGTCACCTTTAAAACCGGTACTGAACTGGGCAGTGATGCGTGACCTTGTCAAGTTATGGATTCAATTTTTTCATATTCTATGCATTATCAGCAATATTTATGATAATGAATCCGCTAAATTTCTACATGTACAATTTCTATGACAACGTATTCCCCTCAAACAATAAAAATGCATTAGTTGCATTCTTTTGATACTGTAAGCAGATATATCAGTTTGCCAAAAGATATGCCCTAACGACTGAGAACTGATATATCAGTTCAACATTTTAAGCGCTAGCCAAAATGTGGACACGTTAAATAGTTTAATAAATTTTAATCCTTATATGGGTCCTACTCTGAGATTAATATGACAATAACATTTTCCTGATTGGGATTAATATGAAGTATCTGAAGCATTACTGGTAATGCGCCAGAGCTTAAAACGAGAGATACTGAGTTTAAAACCCAGCCTAGTGAGTTGATTTTTCTTTCAAATAAAGATTTGTAAAATAAAAAATTAATACGTATTTTTACTTCTACATTAAATATTTTTCTCTTAAAAATAAAGCTAATGCTTACAATAATAATTGGAGATTGTACATACCAATTGTATTCCTATCCATCGACAAGTTTGTTGCTCTGCCAGTTGTTGTGGTAATTCGGCTAGACGCATCATCCTCACTTTCAAGAAAACTAGTTGTTTCTAAGTCAGAACTGAGCATTGAAGACGATTCATAACCTATCCCATGTAACCTAGCTTTTACATGGCCGTTCACTTTATGGCCTAAACAAATTTTTAAATAAATTAGATTTGAAAGAAATATTAATATTTTTTTTTAAATAACTATTTATGAAAAATAAACTAGAGCACAAACCATTATATTTGTGGTATTTGTCATGGCCTCTAGGTTCATGGTGACTATGGTGACCTAGAACAAATAAAACCTAAATTAATTTCTTTAGGAGAAAAACTTTATTTGTGGTAAATAAAGAATGCTGCCCAAATAAATTGAGTTGCTATATACACAGCCTGCTAATCATTCTTTCAAAAATGCATTTTATTAATTTTGGGGTGTTAGTTAATTTATTTTAGAATATGGAGGGAAAGAAAAACAAATTTAGTAGTTCTATCTTTAGATGTAATTTAATAGTTAATTTCTAAGGGGGGTAAATTTTGTTTGTATCAAATTTGCCAGATATTTTCTAAAACATACTGATCTCCGAGAGAATGATTAGCAGCTGTTCAGCTCCCATAAATGTGTTTGTTATTGATTCCCAGGGAATCAATAAGAATTGATTCCGTGAGGACAGCTAGCTTGTTCGTGTCAAGTCCGAGGGTTTCCAGGAAGTCACTAGTGGCTTTAGGGATCGTTCCTCTTGTACCGAACCAAAGCCCTTGCACAATATAATATCTTCTTCCATACGCTTCATGAAATTTTTCTTCATATGTCGTTACGCATTTGGTATAGATGGCCTTTTCTTTCCGAGTCAATTGACTCTGCCTGCATCGGATCATTTGTTTCATACCTAATGGTAATGTCAATTATATATGCTGCTTTCGATTTTTTTGTGAAAAGCAATGTCAGCATACCTCGAAGAGCCATCTTCATCCACGCTATAGACTTCTTCATGGCATTGGAAGCCTTTTTCTTGAAGGAGAGCAATGATCTTGTGTTTGAGGTTATGGTGACGCCTAGTGACAAGAAGCATGCTGTTTGGACATTTCCCAAGCACGTGTGCTGGTGTTTCAGTCTCTCTGCCGCACTTGCGACAGAGGGGTCCAACAGTTGATGCTCCCATAACACTTGGAACTCCTCTCAAAGCAAGCGGCATACTGAATTATCAAAATCACAAGCATCTAGGAAACAAAATGTTCAAGAGTAGGGGTATATCTAACTTTATACAATACTAGCTGAATGCCCGAGCTTCGCCACGGCAGATAAGTAGTTATTTTATTGCGTTTAATAATGTATCATCAAAATTAACGCTACCACATAAATTTGTGCAGTTTATGATAGCACGGTTCCCATCATACTATCAGTTATTCATCAATTGATAAGTAATCAAAGTATAATCTTTCTTGAAATTCTCCTTCTCCTTTCTTAGCGAGTGTTTACGTTATATAGGGAGTGTCCATGCAAAATTTTCTATCAAGTGGTTTGGGCTGGGCGATGATAGGTCAGTGAATGGTATTCGACAAATATATAGTAGATTTTGATCAGTTATAGTATAAGGCTGAAAGTCAAAACATTACAAATAAATATGATTTGTTAATTAATGCTCTACCACTTTTACATCTTCAGGAATGTTTCTTAACCCTGGATAAAAACCCTGCAATTGTACCCATTGTGCAACCTGTTAGTCGTTTTGACAAACATAGTTACAAAATCGTATTATTTAGCACAAAAATTTAAATTACAAGTGGCGTTTTCGGAATTTAACTAGTAGGGTATTATTAAGGCCACAATGTTGCCATACTCTCACTAAATGATGTTTTTATCGTAAAAGCGAAGGAAATTCACAAGGAATGTGGTTCTGGAACGTGATATAACTGCAACGTATATCTATCGTCACTCCTGATGGATCCCCTAAAATACTCACACGAAAATGTTTACCTATGATCCCTCCTGACATTGCAAATGTCCCCAATAATGCCTTTAGTTCTTTCATGATACTGTAGTTTTTGAAAGACTAGATCGTTTGTTATTTGGCTCTTTTACTATCTATATTTCCAGTTGGTATGTTCCCCAAGAGTTCCTAAAATAGCTGCAGAGAAAATATAGTCAAAACACCCCTGTGGTTTTATAGCTTGGGCTGCACTTCCAGCTGGATCGTTTCTCTAAAAAATTACATTTCTGGTAGGAATCTTACCATTCGTGGTATTTGGTTTAGTCTTCCTGAGGTACCCATTTCTACCATTTATTTCTTCATTGTCTATTTTTATAATATTGCTAAGATTCACCTCCTTATCCTTTTGGTCTAATTTTACTGCCATTTTTATCTTCTTTCCTTGAGCTGAAGATAAACTATCTGTTTTTCTTTTTGTTGTTTTGTTTCAATTTGTTTTTCAATATTAAGAATAGCGGAGTTATTGCCTTTTCCACTTTGAAATATCATTGGAGTCATAAAGTGCAGCCAACTCTTCCACTACTCATATCCTCTGCTCTTTGTAACTCCTCTAAAATCTTTTCCTCTGATGTTATTCTTTTTTTCGTAGAAGGGATCGTTATTTGTAGAAAGTCAAAAGAAGGGACCATTTCAAGGTTCAAAATTAAAAACCAAAAACAGTATGCATAATATTTCAATCTATTCGCCGACCTATTATGGAGATTTTACTACCTTATAAACAACCTTTTTGAAGATATTTTATCTACTGTTACAACCTATTCGACGAAGCTACTTTTATGAAGAGAAGGTTATCTTACTTTTAGAAGCACGAGGCCATCTCCTTCTGGCTGCTAGTAGACAATAGAATGGTAGTAGAATACCCGACCGGCTAGCCGCCTAGTGTGCACGCTTATTGCAGGACACTTAAAAATCCGAGCACTGTCCGTTGAAGCGACAAAGCATTTTTATCTAAGGTTAAAGGTATTTACAGTAGGCAAGTAAGCCCCTCACTATCAGGGAAACATCACAATGATAGTAGAAGGTTTACTTGCCTATCGTGGCATTAAATTGTTTTAAATGAGACTCTAAAGGTGTGAAATTGTTCGAGCATTAACTAGTAAATCATATTTATTAGTTATGTTGTTTTATTTTTTGAACTTCCGCCTTATACAATAATAATTTTAATAGGGTCACTTTTCACTTCACAAATTATTGGCTATTTTAACACTTCACACAATGAAACAAAAATTTGTTTTGTAAAACAATTTTTTCCAGACTTTGATAAGTGTTCACTGAAATTTAAGTTCTTCCTTAGGCAAATAAACAATCCAACATGCAAGACATACTGTAAGCAGGATAATAGGCTAAATTATTTTGGTAAAAATTAGTTATTTTTTGTGTAATATTCATCCTACAAAACACTTAAAAATTAAAAAAAAAAAAAAAAAAAAAAAAAAAAAAAAAAAAAAAAAAAAAGAAGAAAAATAACAGCTCCATTTAACAAAATGGTGAAAATTAATTGCTATTTTTTTTTTTCTAAAAACATGGTAACTGCAATCATATTTCAAAGAAAATAATAAAACCCCGTTTAGTTGATATTATAAGCCACTACGAAAAAGGCCACTACTATATACTTCGTAGACAAATTTTTACATACCTCCTGGGCGGGAACTTATGACAGATTCCGTTTCGGTACAACTTAGGTCGTCTGGCACATGATGATGGGAAGAATGAGCACCAACATGTCTAGAAAAAAAAAATATCAAAAATTAGGATTTCCTTTCAGATATAAGAATCTTGTCAATAATTTTGAAAAAAATAAAAAAAAATGAGACAACTTACCCAGGATCTTTGTGCCTTTCTGGGTGACTTTTACCATCAGAGTGGCTTGCACTCTCGGTGCATTGAGATGTTCCATCAGAAACGTTGCTCCCATCGGCTGATACCAGCTGAAATGCAGAGAGGATATGATTTATCTTATAATAAATGATTCATAAAAAAGTGTTACAATACTATAATAGAAATTATATGGTAAAAGGCATAAAAAAACTTACACAGAAGACTTATTTTTAATATAAAAAATATCTCAAAGAAGAAGAAGGAGAAATTTTTATTAATCAAAATGATGTAATAAAGTGGGCTGTCCAACTTATAGGATTGCTGGCTAGACAGCATGCTTATCATCCGTTTTTTATAATTTGCTCTTTAAAGACATCTTGAAGCAGCAAAAATATTTGTTCTAAAAAGAATCGTTGACTATTCCCGGCTTGATAGCGAAAAGGAATGCTGTCCTTCATTGTCCATATAAATCTGCTTATTGGGCGTAGCAAGTCAATAAGAATAGATCTGAGCCAATAAGTGTAGACGATACTAACACAGGTAGGTTTTCTGGCAGGATTCCAAGTTTATACAAGTAAGTTAGGGAATTGTGGCTCTTGTCCATGCATTTCTTGGAATTTATCTTAAAGAAATTTCACACATTTTCAATATACTAGTCGACCTGTGCGAAGCATTCGCACTGAATCCTCCTCAAATCCCACTTAATTGAAATATACACTGTATAGTTAGTACTGTGTAGTATATACGACATTACATACATACATACATACATATATATATATATATATATATATATATATATATATATATACACACATAATGTGGAATATATGGGAAAATATTCCGTCCTTCCCTAATTTGTGAGCGCCCAAAATCGAAATAATAATTTTTCCAGTTTTCTTGCAAAATGTAAAACAAATCCTGTCAAAAGCGGATTCAGGGGATAATCTGATTATGGAAGTAAATATAAATTCAAGTTTTGATGAGTTTAGTTCATCTTATAAATAAATCATCAGATCGAATATCTTAAATCAATATTTTAAGTCAAAATTAAATGCGGAATGAGATAAAAGATGTATGAAATCATTTCGATATATCTTAATATTCTCGATATAGGATTGATAGGTTATGGGCGGGATTTAAAAAAAAAAACGTTTTTTAGCATAAATATGCTTTAGCAAAGACTAAACTGGAAAATACGTTACAAAAAAGAGTCCGCTGGCTTTCTCGCATGCGCAGTGGCCATGTAGCCATGACTCAGCTTGCTTGAGATCAGTGGTCTTAAATTGGACTGATTTTTAGAACATGCTTTTAACTCAAACGGAAAAATCAATATCTATTACAATTGGGGTTAGTCAGGAGAAGGCTCATCCGACAACATCAGGATGAAAACAGCTGGTCACAAAGCTTGCACATTACCATTTATTTTTAGCATAAATATGCTTTGATGACTAAACTGGAAAAAAGTGATAAAAAAGCGTCCACTGGCATTCATGCTGGCGGGGTGGCCATGTACGAAAAAAATACTGCATGTTATACACTACATTACATAGATCTGTCAGGTGGAGCTAAAGCATATTATGTTCCTGAATTTGAGGAGAAGGCTCTAAATGAAATTTATTTTACTAAAAAAAAAACATTTTCAAATATAATACATACCCAAGAAACAACTCTGCCATTGAAACAGGGTAAGTGTGCTTCATCATCAATAATCTCTTCTTTTACAACTCTAGAAAAATAAATCCTGTTTCAATAAATCATGAAAATGTTTCCAACATGAAAGTTTAAAATTGTCAATTACGTCTTGATATTATCATATTGATGCAACATATTCGTCCATATCCCTTTAACTCATAATGCAGCACTTGACAACATAACTCTCCCCAAGTGCGAGGATTGCTTTTTCCTCATTATTTCAAATATTTAGTTATATACTCTAACTTATTTACAGAATGATGGGGGAACAATTTTTTACACTGATTGGCGCAGTTCAAAGATAAGATATCTTTCGAGAAGCTCAGGCCTTCAAACCCATCAGTCCTCTTTAAATTGCAGTTAAATTCATCTAACGATGAGAACTATTCTTTCAATTGGCCATACTAGGATAGCAGGAATATCTCGGCTTTTGATGTTTCAAGTCTTTCTCTATTATGCATTGCCAAAAAAAATATATTGAAAAATAAAAATCAAGTTTGCCAATTTATTGGACTTTATGTCGGCCCGCCATAAATATTAAGTTGTAATATAAAACATGAAGTCAGATTACTCTGGGTTATCATATCTAAAAACTTTTAAGAGCTCATCATTACCGGGCTACAAGGTACGACTAATATCTATCTTTTATTGTCATATTTCGCACCATTCATGATTCCCACAGAATTGAAATCCACTTTAGTTTCGAGATATCAACCATTTACATTTTACACTATTGGCCACTCTTTCTGAAAAAGACAAGCGGACAAGAATCCAATGGCAGCAAAAAAAAAAAAAAAAAAAAAAAAAAAAAAAAAAAAAAAAAAAAAAAAAAAAAAAAGTTAAATTTAAGCCATGTCAATTTTCTCTAAAGAAATGCTTTTGTTTTCATTGGAAAATGACTTCAACTCTTAGAGATTATGTTCTCAAATGGTCAACATTTTTCAGATGTGATACATGTTTGCCACTAGCTGTTGGCCCCCTACGATAAAATCCTTAAAAATCTAGGAAACAGTTTCTTATTAAATAACTTATCGATCAAAGAAAGCCAGAATCAGCTGTGACGATTCAACCATCTCTTACTGTAATATCAAAAGTAAACTGAACATAATTTAGTTTATTTACTTCTACCACAAAAGTATCAAATGTATTTTTATATAACTTAAACTTATAAAATAATTTAATTTATCTTGGAGCATACAACATTCACAAGTCAGCAATGTACAATAAACATCACATAATTCTAAACATCTTTACTTACACGTATTTATGTATACATATTCGTAAAATCAGGAAAGTATATTTGTCTATAATTAAAGAAACGTTTAACGATTGGGTAAGCTTATTAAAATCTTTCGAGTAAGGTAAAACCTGGACATAATGAAGAAGTTATGTTGAAAAACAGGTATAAGCATTAACTTAGCTACAAATCAACTTCAGTATAACAAGATTGCTTATCTTTAGCATATAATTATAATCAAATTAATAAAATAATTGTGGCAATCAAACAATTAGAATCAGGCTAATTATTATATTCAACAAAATACAAAGCAGGCTGCAGCATTCATCATGGTAACAAGCTGTCATATTCATCCATTTTGAAAAAATATAACAAATCCATAAAAATGTGATAACTAAGTAATTTTACTAGTTATTATTCCAGAAAGAATTAATAGGAGACAAAGAATTAATGAGAGAATATAAATCATTCCTCAAAAGGGTTACTAAACTGACAACAAAGTAATACATACTGACAAATGAATACAATAACAAAAAATGAAATGAAACTAAGGGCTTTGCTCTGTATTACATGTAAACTTTCAAAGTGAACTCTTTGACAATTCATCGAAACTATCAGAATAATTATCATACCCAAAATCATCATCCATCGACTTGAAGAAATACTTATAGTTGGGCCTGTTGAGAACATTTTTGAAGTCCGCTAGAGTAACTTTTTCAGGAGCAATGGGAAGTTTCACAAGGTATGGAGTTTCTTCGTCGTCAATATGATAAATGACCTTAGTTTCATCCATTCTAGAGACATTTAAACGCCCCAAATAAAGCTTTAATCTAAGACATTTTCTCTATTTTTCAATATGGAGGCCATGGCTAGTCCCCTAATAATAATCATTGTTGCCAACAGATCCAAAGAGCTAGATATTAATCACTACGCCAGAGAGCTAAGTAGCTACGTTTGTATTGATGAAGTGATTTTTAATTTCTGGAAAGTCATTTAACATTGTTCTAAATAGTTGACATATTTTGTAAAAAGAATTTATTCGTTGCACGAACAGGAATGAAGTATCGGTAAAAATGCAGTTTCACGCCCTCCAAACCGATTTCTTTCAAATTTTGTACAATAACGTATTTTGATGCACTAAACACGAATACGATAAAAAAAAACCTTCGCATTTAACTAGGAAAGAAGTTATTACGCACTAAAGTTCACTGTTATGCAGGTTATGAGGGGTTAATAGAATTCTATTAATTTTAGCGAGTTGGATTGACTGGGGTTTTGTTATCTTCTTGAGCGAGCGTAGCGAGCGGAAACGCATAGCACGTATGCCCTTAAGCGACAGGTGACGACGGGTGAGGATGCCCTTAAAATTAACAATATTTTTGAATAAATGGTTTCTGAACATTTCAAATGAGAGTTCTCTGTTTCCCAATGTTACATAACTGCGCATGCGCGTGTTTACAAATACGCTGATGACGCCTAGTTTTATAACCTTCCTAACTTTAGTGCTTAATATTATATTCTATTAATTTTAGCGAGTTGGGTTGACTGGGGTTTTGTTACCTTCTTGAGCGAGCGGAAACGCATAGCATGTATGCCTTAAAGTCGTAATTTATGCCTTAAAGTCGTCACAAATTTAGTTGTTTACATTAGCTCTCATAACCTGCATAACAGTGAACTTAAGTGCTTAATAACTTATTTCCTAGTTAAATGCGAGTTTTTTTTTTTATCGTATTCGTGTTTAGTGCATCAAAATACGTTATTGTACAAAATTTGAAAGAAATTGGTTTGGAGGGAGTGAAACTGCATTTTTACCGAATTATTTTAATGAAAAGTGAAAACAACAAAATAAGTGCAAAAAAACTGGTCTCGATCAAACTATTAAATATAAATACCTTGGTATCTACAAGAACTGTATACGTAAGAATGTGAAGCAAAGTAAAATACACTAAGATAAGAATAAGAAATACACTGCAGCATCAAAGTTCCCTCTTCAAAACTATGACTCAGATTCTTTTGTACACTTGTCCATAATTACGAATATTATTTTTTCTTAATATACCGATATTAATTTCTATATCATTAGCACCGTAGTGTCCTAATAGTTGCGACCCTTACTAAGCGTCCGCTGGTATAAAGTTTTTTTAGAGAGTTTATCGCTGAAAGAAGTCAACAAACGTCGAGCTGGATTCGAACCAGTATCTGTATATTGGTAAGCCGATATGCTGATTGTTCATCTTGGAACAGACTCCATAAGGGCTATTATTATTCTTTTTTACGACACATCAACTTCTAAGTCTATAATTGTCAGGCTATCAACAGGGAGTCACCCAACCAAGTACTAACTACGCCCAACGTTGGATTGTAAATTTTGTTATTATTTCAAAAACTGTCTTTTAAAGGAGTTTATTTTATCCAAGATATGTTTACAAACCACATAATCTAATTTTAGAATGATGAACTAAGTTTATAAATCAATTTATTTGAGCCTGTGAATCCGTTTATTTAATAGGTTTTATATTTTAACAAACCATTGGCGCATATAGAAAATAATTTCGGAGGGGGCTGGGAAAATTTCTGGGGGGGGGGGGCTGAGCCCATTTCCGGTGTATGGAATATTAACAATTTAGATCTTGGAAGAGTTTTAGCCAACTTAAACGCTATTACACCCAAAATAGAATATGTTTTATTAACTAAATGATCTTATTTAATTTATTTTTAAGGGTTTTATAAAATATTTACCGATCAAATCAACATTTCGGGGGGGGGGGGGTGCAGCCCCCCTTATATACGCCCATGTAACAAACATTAAAAAATATCATTCAGAGGCTTCAGCAACTCTCTATGAATGTAAATCGACTGCACTATCACTCAACGTAGATTTCGAAAGTCAGTGATAAAGACATTAGGGGCTCAAACAATTATAAAATCAATTTTTTCTTTAAACATTCATTTTTCAAATTTTATTAAGTAGTTACTATATTTCTTCACAGTATAGCATTGAGTGAAAACAGGTTAGACTTAATTAATTAGATAAAAGTTGTAATTGACTAAAACTTTCCCCAAGAAAAAGAGCAATTATAGACATCGGTAATTCGCTACTTCTTTAGGGGTGACTTACTTATTTCTTATTATCTAATAAATCTATTCTCTTTGCTTTTATCTGTTATGACTGCTTTCCAAAGGAAAACAAGTATTACCACAGAGTAACCGCGTATTACCTTTATCTACTGTTGATAAGATGACAAATGAAAATGATAATAGTGGAAGGCTAACTTCTGATTTAACATTTCATTGTTTACTGCGATGCAAGAAAAATCCTCATTATAAAGAGACTGCCTTTTGAGGTCAATACATTTTAAAATATGTTTATTGATTGCAATGCCTTTTGGCCTTACATTCTACAGCTCAAGGAGAAGATGTTTATTATTCCTTTTTGAGATTGAAGATGAAAAAAATTTCATAAAGGCCAAATATTCTGTAAAGGATAATGGAGGTTGATAATAATGATGGGCTTACACTTATCAAGAAATGCACCATTAAAGAGAGGCAAGATTTTCTTTTTATTTAAAAACATTTTTAAGCATTCTCAATTTAGGTAATTTTATATTTATTACATTTAGGAATCCTATTAGGAAGAACTCTGAGGAGGATTGGGGGGAGGCCTTCAAACACTGTGCTGTAGTAATCTTGTGGTTTGTGTCCATGTTTTTTGCTTGCTATATGGTGCTATACTTTCGGGCTTCTGGTAAATTAATTATTTCATTATATATATTTTTCAGTTTGAGTATGTATACATCTACATTAAGTTATTTCAAGCCACTCTAATAGAACAACTATCATTTCAGTTTACTCGCATTATGCGATCACAAAGACGCAACAAACTTACTTTGCTACGAATGAAGATAAAAAGGAATTAATTTCATCGCCATTTAACAGATACAGGATAGTTTGTTATTACGTCATTCCAAATAACCAAACCCACACCAGACAGCTCCCACCGAGTTTTGTAGATCCTTACTTATGTACCCATATAATTATTGGATTTGCAGCAATTTTTAATGGTACACTGGCTCCTGTACCATCCAGTATTACTGAGGTAAGTTTACCTTATAAATCACAAGTGTTTTATTGCTAATTATTCTATCCTATTTCAAAATATTCTGCTATATACATATTGTTTTAAAGAGTACTTCATTATTAAATAGTATTATGCTATTTAGAAGTTTTTGTTGGGCTTGTTGCTTTATTTGTGACTTATTTTAGGTATATAAAACAATTATAAATTTCAAGGAAATGAACCCTTCAATGAAAATATTGCTATCTGTTGAAGATTTTTCTAGCAATGGACAGTTTGGGTATATGGTGGCTGATGAAGACTTGAGATCAAAGTAAGTATTATTGAATAATTTAGAGAAACAATCCTCAACACAAGGTGTCCTCCACAAAAGACCTATTTATTTTTATTGAGAGTGCTTGATCATCAGACAATAAAAATTATTATAACCAATTTGATTTAATTTTAGCAAGTTTATTTTCTCCCCCCTTAGGGAAGAAACCTGCTTATGACGTCAACTGGATGACGCAATCTGTAGGTGCCAATGAGAAATGTCCATGTTTTAGAATCACAATGGTCACAAAAATATTAGTGTGTGTGTGTGTACGTGTGCAGATTTATGTAAGTATATATGTGTTTACATATACATACAAATTTGACCACCCGGTATTTTTATGTCCTATTGGGTCTGAAAAGTGTACATTTCTCATCAGCATTTCCAAATTTGCGTAATTGAGTCAGTGTTATAAGCGAGCTTCGTGAAAAAAATAAGATAAAATCTCAAAGAGAAGAAAGATTTAAGGCCCCAAAACAGGAAACAGGCAGTATCCTAAACAGAAATGACTCTCCCCCTCTTCTCAATGTTCATTTTAGGAAAACACTATTACCTATGTTTTTCTCATTTTCCTACCTTCTTTTACTAAAATACTCATTTTACTGTTAAAAGCAATTTAAAACAAAAAAAAACAACCAATTAAAAAGTGAGTTAAACAGAGACAAAATCCTGTTCAAAAGAACAAAACTAACACTTTATTTAAGCATTTATTTCTCTGATTACATTCGCCCTATAAAAATTGCTTCAAACCATTTTTATAGAGAATTTAAGAAGCTTCTGAATGGTCACCTTCCACTTACCACGATTTTCTAATTGTTTTTGAGATATTTAAGAAAATATACAAAGATCGTAAAACTTTTCATGTCAAATAAATGTTTGTTAATAAATACTTCCTTCACTCTAAATGTAGCCAAAATTTTAATTTATATTAGTTTAGATCAATTTCAAACATGTAGAAAATATTTCAATTAAATCAAACGATTCTAATTACCCAAACCAAAAATTGGTTTTAAAAACTATTTGTTATTTATTGGTTTTGGAGCTACTTCTCCTGAAAATAGTTACAAATATTACCTTGAAAATGGTTTCATTTGTTTTCATAAAATACGTTAGGAAACCTATAAGAACAGTACCTGCAAGCGTATAAATTCGAAAATGTAAGCATTATGATTTTTTCCGCACGAATTTTGCTCCAAAAACAATGTTCCAGTGGATAGATTCTGCTGGTTAACGAACTTGACCTTTCAAATGAGATGAAAGATTTTTGTACCAATTTTAATAAAAATTGGACCATTTTTAAGCGTGTAAGAGAGCGAAAAGACAAATATATGTACTTATGTATGTGTGTATGTGTATATATATATATACTAGCTGTTACCCAGCGTGCCATGCTAGACCTACTTTCTGCATCCAGAAAAGCAAAAATAAATTAAAAACCAAAAAAGTAATATTAAAATCTAATAACACAAATCTCTAACTGTTCGAGTTCACACTTTTGAACCTGTGACCTCCGAAATGTGAGTCCTAGACATTTTTGACCTACCATATGACTATCCCCAAATCAAGGCCTACCTGTGTGCCAAGTTTAATCAAAATCGGACGAACTGCGTGGGTTTGTGTAATGAACAAACATACAGACAGACAGCTGGTATACATTTTTGACCTAACCTATGACCCTCATCGTATCAAGACCTACCTGTGTGCCAGGTTTGGTCAAACGGTGTGGGTTTGTATAACAAACAATCATACAGACAGACAGCTGGTAGACATTTTTGACTTAGCCTACGACACTCCCCGGATCAAGACCTACCAGTGTTCCAAGTTTGGTGAAAATCAGTCGAAAATCAAAATCGGACGAACGGTGTGGAATTGTTAAAGAAACAAATAGATAAACAGACAGACGCGTGATTTTCATATATTTCTATTCCAAGCTTCTATTAGGGATAAGGACGTAAGCTTGCCAAGATTACATAGTTTCTGAGGGTTGGCCTATTTATTATTGTTTTACAGCCTTCCAACAGCTGAGCTATTTGTAGGTTCCCTCCGTTTTATAAAGGTAATAGTATGTGGTTTTCCCAGGGGGGCCACCACACATCCAAGGATCACCTATGACGTGGCTTAACTTCAATGTTCAAATGGGATCCGGCATATCTAACGTGTAATACCTAACTTCCCCTTAATGCTTGAAATGTTATTATTACTCTAAAATTCAATTATTATTTTAATTTTTTATACGCCGCTTAAGCAAAATTAACCATTCTGTGACTTTTAGAATCATAAGTGTAGCAGTCCTCAAGAGCCCTCTATTAAAAAACAGTCTTTGTATTTATGCAACTGGAACTGGCGATAGTGCTTTGTACTGAATGTACTCTGAGCATAAGTTTGAATTAAATTAGTTCACCAATTATTTTTTCAACTCATTTTTATTTACCCTAATATTCATCTAATTCATCTATTATTTTAAATCACATGAATACAAAAACCTACACATGAACTGATTTATTATTTTAAGCATCAGCTCTATCCTAGCTAAAAAAGGTTCTTGTGGATAACTCATCCTAAAAGTCTGTGTTACATATAAATGGACATTAAAATTTAAATAAAAAAATATTATTTTCATTTAATTAGGACCCTGGTCTGTTTCCTCATTTACTAATTGAAAAATTCTATTTATTCACAATATTTGTATGCACAATAGGCAATTTCTTTTAACTCTAGGTTTTCTTCACATTTGATTAACTATTTGGAAGATATGAAATTTGATGGAGTCGATCTCGATTGGGAATTTCCTGCTTGGCCTGCACCAGACGAAGACCAAAGGAAAAACTTCAGTCTCCTTCTTCAAAACATCAGAAAGGAAATTTTGAATCATAACAACCAGTCCTACATTTTATCTGTGGCCGTCGGTGCTCCTGAAGCAATTATTGAGCAAAGCTATCATATAAGAGATATAGCACAGTAAGTAATTATTGTTGGTCTCTAAATAATTTTTATTACTTCAGTCTTGTTAATTTGTTGTTTTTTTTTGTGTGGGTTTGAGTTCTTTTCTTTGCTATTTCAAAAAACTTGCCTGTTTCATAATAAAATCATTATCAAAAATGAGCTTTTATAGCCAATAATTTCAGCACAAGTTTGAAGCCTTCATCGGGGCTATGAGAAAAGGCAAAACTGATGAAGGTAATTTTATCAACTATTATGAACGAACCCCTACTATCTCTCTCTGCCTTGGCAATCTAAATGACAAACAATCTCATCTGAATGATCAAGAATATTATTTATTTAAATTTTAACGTCCATTTATTATTAACTACGAATTTTAGGACGGGTTATCTATAGGTTACCACCCTTTTCTAGCCAGGATAGGGGTGATGCCTTTTCTTTTTTCGAAAGAAAAGCCACCGCCCCTAGTGGGAATCGAACCCACGACCTTTGGCACGGAGTGTTAAGAGCTCACGCCTTAACCCTCACGGCTACCGGGTCTCCTCAAGAATATTAAATTTTGAAAGATTTAATCAAAAACTGTGTTAATAGCCCTAATGTTGATATGCTGTTAAACACACACACACACAAATTTAATCAAAACAGATTTTGTAGTATTTCAATCATAATTATATGCTACATAACCTTTGGGAAATGCAACAAAAATAAAAATCAAAAGAGGGCAATAAAAATGTTGGCAATCTACAGAAAACGTAATACCATGCAAAACATATTTTAACCAACAAAAAATTATGACTATCCCATCTTGGTATGTATTAGAGGTTTTAAAATTTGTAGAAAAAAAAAAGTGTTCCATTTGATTTTGCTGTTTGTTTAAATTTTTTGATTTTGGTGTGAGCAAGTGTGGTTTGAGCACTCTGACTAACACTAAACCCGGGCCAATATTGTGGCTACTCATTTTCTTCACGAGGCTGAGGATTCCTACCAGCCGTATGAATGACAATTTTTACTACAAGTTTTTCAAACTTACGAATTCGCCCATAACTTGTAGTATAATTTTCCGTCATCCAGACTGAAATTGTTGTTGCAATGAATACACTTTTTGTAAAGTGTTTGAGAGGCAGACAATTCTAAGTGAAATCATTTTACACTTGAAAAAAAAAATCTTCAAATCTGGCAATAATGCATTTTTTTTTTTTTTTAAAAAATTAGACAAATGTGTTTTTTTTTCAAAAAAATGGACCAAATGTGGCATTTTTATGTGGCTCTGTGGGAATATGGCATTTTACAGGCTCTGCTTATGATTTTTAGAATTCATTTAATTTAAATAAACTTTTAAATAATAAAATCTTTAAAAAAATTATCTTATCTTTCTCGTCTGTGGCAATTCCTTTCATTCTATTTTATTTACAGGTATGTAGATTTCATTAATCTCATGTCCTATGATTATCATTTGTATACGAAGTATCTTCCTCTAACTGGTCCCAATTCTCCTCTTTTCCCTCGGCGTACTGATGAAGGCTACATGCAAACAATGAATGTCAATTGGTCAGCTAATTATTGGTATAAAGAAGGAATGCCTCTGGATAAAATAAATGTTGGAATTCCTACATATGGACATTCTTATAGGTAAGTTTTTTATCTATAATCAGTCTGTTTACTGTTTAGTACATTTTAAATGTCTTGGAAGGCTTACAATTCAATACAAAGGTACTGTGAACTACTTTAGCAAAATCATTGTGTCACAGAGTGATCACTGTGACTTGCACCCTTTGCTACTCCCACTCAAAGTTGTGTTATGGTTGCTCTTCCAAAATGCATCAGCCTACTACATGCTGATGCCTCACATGTACAAAGTATGTGCTGTTAGTTTTTTTTTTTCTTTTTCAAGGCACCATCAAGGGTAAAATCCTCTACTTGTCCCATTGTGTTTTCTTAGTGAGGCACTTCCTGTAATCATTCTTAGATCCATCTTTGAATGTTGGAGGTCCTATTTTGGCTTTTTCTTTTACAAATTGGTTACAAACTTATCTTTTTTATTTAATGTATTGTCAACCACTATGAGGTCATTAAACACAGAATTAAAGAAGCAGTTAAATTTTTTTAAACACCAGTATCGGCCTTGTGTGAAGCCAAAAGTGTAGGGTCTTGCCTGGCCTCCGCCCCCCACTCCACCCGGCCTTATCTGTTGTTATTTAAATTATAATTTATAGGCTACGAGCTTTGCCTTCCTCATGTTCCTACCATTGGTGTAAAATGTCTCAGGTATATTATCTTTGGTGTAAGTTTTATAAGCAGTATTTTTCTCAGCCTTTAACCAATAAACCAGTGCTGAATATATTATCATCAAACATAAAACAGCAGCATTGAGCCACTGAAGCATCCATGTCTTCATTTCTGAGGCTCTCCCACATTGCCTCCTGTAGGCCCAATTAGAAGCCTTTGCTTTCTCAATCCGTTCGTTGAGACGTGAGTTCCTGGTGAGCTGACTCCCCAGGATAATACTCAGATATTCAATTAAACAGATCTAAATAAAACTTCTTTTGATCAGATGCTTGGATTTTTTTTTTAAATAGTGATGGAATAGGCCCATAACTAGAGCGAGGTTTCAATCCCTGTAGATCTTCTGTAACCTGTGTTCATTCAGAACGCCTATTGATTGTTATACCTTCAATAAAGCACATAATGTCCTTTGCCTTTTCCAATAAGTATTTCACAGATAAGGTGTCACCTAATTTTTTGAATGAATCGTTATGCATTGTAAACCAAATGTTCAGAAAAATCATGTTTATGTACTACAGAGAACCCACAAATATTTTTTTAATGGCTAAATTATATGTTTATAAAAAAAGTTTCAATTTGCTAAAGGCCGTAAGAGTCCAGAGGTTTTACACATGTCTGATGATGAGCTTAATATGGCGGCCAAAATTGTCCAATAAAGACCTTACTAAATGGCTAAAGTACCAAAACAGTTATATCTAAGAGTTCACTGTTAATTTTAATTAGAATTGTCCAGCTAAAGTTTAAAAATCAACTAATAAAATGTCCATAATGAATTTTTCTTGAACAGGCTTGTTAATGAAGATAATAATGGCTGGAATGCTCCTGCAAATGATTTTGGCAGCATTGGTTCGATGGGATTTACTACTTACCCTGATGCTTGTCACTTTATTTCTAATGTTGATACAAATGAAGTATTTGATGAGACGTATTTAGTTCCTTATGCGTACAATGGAAAAAACTGGCTTTCATATGAAAATCAAAAAAGTGTGGAAAACAAGGTACTCTCATTTAAGGTTTAATAAAGATTATGAATCTTGGAGAGAAAATAACGTCTGGTAGCTAATCTGTAAAAACTTTTCAGGAGAACCAAAAAAACATTTTCTTGTGTTTTGTGAAATTTGGCACTGAGCTAAATGATTTTTGACACATTTATAACTTAAAAAAAAAACAAAAAAAAAAAAAGAAAACAGTCCCGTAATTAGCCAAGAGGACCTGAGCAAATACCTCATCTCCAGATTGAATTAAATCTAAAAAATGAAAAATTCCAAAAAATGAAATTGTTACTTTAATCTATGAAGATTACACGTAAAAGTCAGCCCAAATGGCAAAAACTTAAAAAAAAATATGTTAGAGATTCTTTAGTTTACCATGCACCCGATGATATAGTCTCTCTTATTTATTTTATGAAATATAATTCAAGCAATTTATTTTGTCTGTACAATTAGCTAGTGATTGATTAATAAGGAAAAATTATATAACAATGCTTCATGGACTCAACTAACTGACAAAAAACTTTAGTAAAAGTCTGAGTCTGTGAATGGTCATAGAGTTTGTGCACTAACAGGAGAAAAGAAGTTGTCTCGGCCCGAAGGATTGAAAATTCTAGCCTGCCACATTCATTTCTAAGTACAGTCACAACTCATCAATTCATGAAAAATGTTCCTCAAATCTTTCAATAAAGCTCAAACTAACAGACTGGATACAGCGTGATATGGACATGCTTCACAACATGGCTAAATCTCTTAAAAAATGGTAACCAGTAAATTAGCAAACTTTTCATGCTTTCAAATTTGTGAAGAGAAGGAGAAAGAGAACGGATTTCCAATTTGGACTTGCCAAAAAAAAATTGCTATTCCTAAATAAGTTTCTCTCTCTGAGTTTTTAATATATTTGAAAGAATCCTTAACTTTGAAAAAAAAAAAAAAAAAAAAAAAAAAAAAAAAAAAAGTAACAATATTATTAACTAGGTTGTTATATCTGTGTTCCAGGCCAACTACATCCGAGAAAATAAGTTTGGTGGAGCTATGATATTTTCTTTAAATAGTGACGACTTCTATGGTGAATGTGGCACTATAAAATTCCCACTGCTGCGGCAAGTTGTTAACATACTCTCATGATCTTGAAAAATTCTTATATTCCTAAACTTCTAAGGATTTTGTATTCTTATTGCTGGAGGAACTCTTCTCATTTTTTTATTCATAACTTTGGCAATAAGGTTTTTCTTACAAATTTTATTTTATTGGACATTTAAATATTATAATAATTGTTATATTAGATATTTCAGTCTGTAAAAGTGATCTGTGATAGTTTATTGTTAATGAATATGAATGTCATGTGCTCTAGTTAATAAGAAAAGTGGGACTCTTTTGCTCAACCATCTTCAACAGTAAAGGACAGCAAGTACAACTGCCAAAATAATGTAGCGATCATAAAAGAAATTGCAGAAAAAGTCTTCATATCTCCATTGAAGAATTGAAGGTTTATTCTACCTACCACAGTCCCTCCAGCAAGAAAGCTACTGAGAAGTGTGGGATGACAAAATAAGTTTCCCGTATCTTTCCTCCTCCCCACTCAATCCTTAAGGTCCCTTACTAGAGGAGAAATAAGTGGAGGGTCCAGGCTAGCCTGGCCACTAAAACTGCTCCTAAAATGTGTTAAAATGTATCTAAGGCAGTCACAATTTTTGTTATTTCACTAACTCATTTTATAATATTTTTTTGTACAAAAAATCGACAAGATCATAAAATCGGCTCCCTACTTACAATCAAATTATTAAAAGCCTCTTGTGGACATAATTTTCTGTTTGCTTGCAACAAAATTCTATATATAATATCCAAAACTAATAAGAGGGATTTTCTTTCAAAATAAGAAAAATTGGTCCATAAGGCGTGGGGGGTTTTCCTAAAAATACCAATGCAGACTTGAATGTAAATATGCCTCTAGTGGCTGTTTTTTTTTTCTGAATGAAAAGGTAAAAAAAATATTAGGGGTCGTTAAGAATCAAAATCAGTCTGTTAGGATTAGGCATTTTCCTGAAATCCTCACCAAAATATTAAATATTGGATTATTTTATAAGTATTGAACTTATCCATTTATCAGATGGAAGGTCGAAATATCAATGCATTTGAAAAAAAAATAATAAATTATTAATTCACATAGTTTATATATTGACCTTCCACCTGATAAATGAATAATTGATTATTTTATAGTCATTTGTAATCAATTTGTTAATAAGCCACAGTACAAGTTTGTGGTTTCAAGGTGGCACATAGGCGCAAAATGTTTTAAGCTATTATTTAAACATTGTATAAAGGAAGAAATTTATTTTCCTTATTGTTTATAAACCCCTTTTTATCTCTTGATAACCCATCCCAAAAATCTATGATAAAAATGAAGAAATGTTAATATAACAAAAAATAACACACCCTAAGTAACAAGGAATATTCATTGCCTTTAAGTTCCATTAATACTTTGTATTGGTTTTTATTTCTATTCAAATTATTATTATGATATTATGTAGTTATAAGATAATAATTCTTATTATTAAAAAGTCATAAATTGTGAAAATTACTATAATTTGATACTAGAAGGAATAACAATTTTTTATGTCATTTAAATATAAAGTTTAGCCATATGATTAAATTAAATTGCTCAGTAGTACTGAGCAACTTATTTTGCTATCAGGTGTTTTATGTCCTGATAGCAGGACACTTTGTACACTTGCGACTTAAGCCAAGCCCATGCCTAAAAATCAAGCGATCAGGGTTTTCGGCCTTTCCAATGCACAGGGCCAAATCTTCCAATCCATATTGAGTGCCGTTCATACATCGTTCTGAAAAAGGTTATGAAACGCATTAGAACTTAACCATCAAACTTAAAGATCCCATCCCTTTTGACCAAAACACCCGTTGTGTTTACCAAGTCCCTTGCCAAACCCCTTCCTGCAATGCTATAAACATAGGAGAAACCATAAATGACATTCACAGTGTACAGAGTACTGATTCAGTACCCTGTACACTGATCTGTCATGATATAATTGTAAGACATAAAATAGAAGTAAATATAAAATGTTGTATCATCCATAAAATTAAAATCAGTCTCAATTAATGATTAAAGAAAAGTGAAGATGTATGTTACTTTTTATAATTTTGTAGAAACAGATATAGTTGTGTCTCGTAGAATTAGGATATTAAAAATCCCTTTAGTAATTAGAATATTCCTTTATTTTAATTCCAAAATGAAATTGGAATTAGTGATTGAAACAAAGAAATGAAACTATTGTATTTTATGTTTCAGTGTTCAAATATGAGAAATATTTTTTTATTATGAACAATGAGAATGTAATAAGTAAATGTAAATGTCCAAAACTTTATTTTTCCGAAAATAGGTATACATAAAAAATAAATAAATATAATGCTACGCCATTTCTGGCTAAGCACCTGTATAAAAAATATGAGGAACGAGCCTGGCAAGTTAATTTTTCTTAAAAATAAAGATTTGAAAATGAAGGCACTGACAGTTTGTGATTTACAGTTGTTAATTAATTTAAATCCTAGGAGTTGAGTCGCCTTTGTTGAAGATGCTCAAAAACATATTAATATATATATCTTGGTTTCTTTATTTCAACTGTAAATTCATAAAACTTTACTGTTGTTTCTATTTTATATGTTTCAATATTTAACTGACAGAGTATGGAAATATTTTTATATAAATGTTATTTATTTGTAGTTCTTTTGAATATCTTCCCCAAATAGGTCAATAATGTTTGTCCAAAAAGCATTGTTATGAAGAAGAAGAACTTTTTCATTCTGTTATTTATAAATGTAATAATAATAATAAGGAATATTAGCTTAAATGACACAGGGTTGAAATTCCTTCTTTATTCAATTTGTTGAAATAAGAAAAATATATCTAATTTATTTAAATTTTAGTGTCCATTATAATTAACTAAGAGTATATCTAATTTAAGAAAAATTATTTTTCTATTACTTGTTTTCCTTTTGTATAATAGAAGGTATTCTAAGCAACAAAGTCTGTGATTGTTACAAATAAATTTATTAAATATTTAGTATTGTTATAAGTTCCTCAATTTGGTTTATAGTGTTAAATTGTTTCATTGAAAACGATCATTTTATGACGTTAAGGATTGTTAAAGTATAATGATTGCTCTTATTTGCTCTCTCCATGGATTAATAATTGAAATTGGTATCTTCAATTCTTTGTTACTGTTAAAAAGCGTATTAATTGGAATGTGTCTGTGAATGTCTTTCCTTCAGTATTATCTCAGTATAATGTTCTAAAATAAATGTTAATGTAAATAGGTAATTTTTTATATAAATACCATTTTGTTCTACATATCAAAACATTTTATCAATAAACATAACTTCCAATGAAAAAAAAAACAGAAATATTTTCTAACACTTTTACCATATAAATGGCCCACCATGACCTATAATGACTTTCTGTTCTATGTTCCTTAACCCTTACACTGCTAAAAGCCAATATTTTGGCTCGGGGGTGGGTTGTAGTTCTGTGCTAAAAGGTCTTTGAATTGCTTCATTGCTGAAGACCACCGGAGTGGCTCACGTGAGATATCTGTGATTTATGGAACTATTAATTACTTTAGACTCTGATATTTGATGTTTTTTAACCCAGCCACTGGTGATCCAAAGCCCACATTAGAATGGGGACGAACATTTTATTTACCTGCTAGTATTTAGAAGTATTCTATAAAATAATAGGAATAGCTACCTTGAAGAACAAAACGTTTTTATATATTGAATAAAAACAAAGTAGGCAATAATTAGTAAATACAAAATAATTTCAGACATCTATCATACAGTATAGTTTTATAATTTATTCCTATAAAACAGTTTTAAAAAGAATTTGGAAAAGCAGCCAGCACGTTGTAATTAAATCAGCACACTGTGGTTGGCCGTCCTGCACCTCTTCACCTTATGCCGGCCAGGAGCGTAAGGGTTAAAGAATCCTTACGCTAAATAGGGTTTTAGTTGGCTCCAAGTTATAGATTGTTATTATTCCATACTTCCCAAATGCTATCAGCCCCCCCCCCAGAAAATATTTCCTATATACGCCCTTGACTTCATCCAAGGCCCTGGCCTTTTTTTTTAATTTTCTGCCTCTACTCAAAATGATTCATTTGGTGGTATATAAGGGTTATTTATAATTTAGATTGATTTTCTCCCAGAATTCGATTACATGCTTGGTAACATGATAATTATCCTTATTTCCCCTTTCAAAGATTCAGGGATTATCTTTCAATTTTGTTCTTATAGCAGTCTAGCAAGACGTCTGATAGTTTTATTCAGGCAAATAACTACAAGTTTATCATTGAACACACTTGGGTTTATTTTTCCGCATTATTTTCTCGTTAAAACAATTTTATGCTGGAAATATATTAATTCAAATGTTTGTCTTCTTTTTTTGTATTATTATTACTTGTTTTTAAACCTAATTGGGCTAGAAATCTACATCAATTTGTACGGCTTCACAAGATAACTTCTGACTGCTCAAGGGATTTGTTATAATCAGGATTATAAAAGAATAGGTATGGTTAATCTATTCCCAAATAATGGATATCTTTTAGGTCTGATTCCTCTCCTGGCTAGAAAAGGACGAATCTAAGCCATTATGCTTAACTCGAGCAAAACAAATACACAATGAGTCTGAGCCGCCATCCATATCTCAGGCAGAATATGTACAAGATATGCCACAGTCGTCAAATGAACCCAACAGGATCAGGGCTCTTGAAAATAAGCTCCAGAGAGACTTAAGCTTAACACTCTCGGTGCAGCTGTCCTTTGGGAAGGACAGTAGCGACCGTCCCCGCGTACGGGTGTCCCTTCGGAAGGACACTCCTTCATTACTTTTCACTTGAGATTCAAAAGGGGGGGGGGTTCACTTTTACGACTCCAGGTAAACACAGTTGTCTTCAGTATTGTTTGGGCTTTTTAGCAGTGTTGCCCGTTTTCAAATTGGCTGACCGGAAGAGTTTTTATGAATTTTTAAACTTTTTCTTCGATAAATTGTTTATAAGTAAGTACAATTTATTATATAATGGATATTTACTTCCTGATTTAATATATTTAAATACTATTCACTTAATTGTTGAATTTTTGTTGCAGATATTGATTGGCAACGAAGGATATTTTTAAAAATATTATCGTTTGGCATCGATTTTTGGTAGTTACAGGATAATTTTTGCTTTTTATTTCACATTTATTGTTGTAAATTATTATTAAATTTAAAATACGTTAAATTTTAACGTTCATTTATTATTAACTATGAATTTTAGGACGGGATATCTATAGGTTATCACCCTTTCCTAGCCAGGATAGGGCTGATGCCTTTTTTTTTCTAAAGAAAAGCCATCGCTGTATTATTATGTTAAATAATTTATTTATTATTATATCCTCTCCATTTAATATTTATTTGTGTTAAATAATTAATTATTAATTCAAAAAAATTATGTTTTACTTTATTTTTTAGGATTAAAAAACAAAAAAAAAATGGCATCACCCGTTTCGTCGTTATCTGCTGGTGGGAAGAAAAGGAAAATTGGTAAAGTTTCTTTTTGATTGATCTGAAAATGATTTTTTTTTTTTTTTTTTCATTTCCCTAATAATTATTTTTTTATATCACAGATACGTCTGCGGGTAAAAAGGACAGAGTAGAGAAATATTTTATTTCCAATTTGACATCTGAGGATGTCTACAAACTGCTGGAAGAAGTATCGGCCGATGAACGGGACTCAGACTCTGACTTCGACAACGATGACGTGAGAACCGAAATTTTTGGGCCAGAAGCGTTTTTTTTTTTTTTTTTGTGTGTGTTATTCTAATAAAAATTGTCAAAAATTATTGAGTTTTCTTTTAAAATAAATAAACATTAGGTGTAGGTGTAGCGGGTTTAAATAAACTGACTAATGCGCGTCTGTTGATACTAGCCCACAAAGCAGCTGGAATTCCTCGCGTACGGATGTCCCTCCTGAAGGACACTTCCGAAAATGCAATTCCGGCTAGTTTTCTCTGTTGCATTACTATTAAACACATCAGAGATGATTAAAAAAAAATGTATCCATGAAAAATTCAAACAAAAAATACATCCGTACCTGGGGTATTCCCAGAAAATGACACCCGCACCGAGTGTTAAGTTTCTTGACACGTGACTAGTTTAAAGTGTATGTTTGATTCAGGAGAGCTCGGAAGTCTCCTTTCTTTAAAACCAGGCCAGGCAAATTAAAAATTAAGTCTTTTCATTTTTCCCTATTAGATTGGACAAACAAGTGTACGACAACTATTTCACTTTATTTTTTATTGTAAATTAAATACTATCATAGTAAAAGTGACTTTAAATTTGTAATGTTCTCAAGTATTCTCTATTGAGTTATTGGTTTTTCTGGTATATTTTCCTTCCCCCCCCCCCACCAGATCATAATAGAATGATTGCTTTAAATTTCAAAACCTAGTATTGCATTAATTATAAGGGAGAAGGAAGCAAAAAGTAAAATAACTATGTTATTAATTTTTGTTATATTTTTATTTCTCACTCTCTTAGAGCAATATTTGTTATCTATTACTAGTGGTATAAATAATTATTTATACCACTAGTAATAGATAACATTTTGATAAATTATCATAAAGTAATTTGGATTGATAAATTATCATAAAGAAGCATTTCAATTGCAATGACTTATTTATATAATGATTATAATCATTATATAAATAAGTCATTGCAATTGAAATGCTTCTTTATGATAATTTATCGATCAAAATTCTGTAACTGAAACCTAAAGTGGAAGTGGTATCGTTTCAAGTTTGAATGTTGAAGCACCGCCTTGTGCTGTTATTTTGATCAAGAGAGAATATCTTACCAGCACAATCAATAAAAACAGTTTCAATTGTGACAAATTATGGTGATTTAGCAAAAGCTGTTACAAATTGATTCATTGACAAAGCGTGGCTGTCATCCTCCATCTCCATTTTGTAACCATTGAAAAGAGCATTATAGGGCCAGCTTTTAGATGACTTCACTTTCAAAGAAAATTATTCTTTGAAGGAATTTTGTCAACTTTCTATCAGATATATTGTAACGGTATTTTAACATGTCAAAACAAAAGTTATTACTTTTTTATTATAAATCAATACATTATTAATGTCACTATTAAATTTTATAAATGTCAATAATTATTTGGTGTTATCATATTTGATCTGATTTCTGGAACTTAATATTTACCAATGCTCAAAATAATCAATCAATTAGTTGACATAATATAATATTTAATTTGAATTGATTGCTTTTAATCTCCAATTTAATGTGTATTTAAACACAACTCACAGATTTGTGTAGAATATAAGTACAGTTTCTATAGCCTGTTCAGATAGATGGAAAAGTTCAATTCTGTATTAGCAAAATTTGGAGGGAAATATTCCCGACGGTTCCACTATTTGCAAATTCCCATTTCAAGGAACAACACGATACATGGAACTTTATAAAAACTGAATATGTCACGTTTAAGACTAGGGAAGGCTTTGAGAGGTCAGACAAAGAAAATAGTGTTTAATATTTATCAATACTTAGCCTAAGCTAAGACTAAAAACGGTTTAAATGTTCTAGTGATAAGGTTATAACAGAAAGAATTTTTACCGCCAAGTTCTTGCATGGGGAATTTAGGCCACGCCCTTTCCCTCTAACTAAACCATCTATTTGAACTGGCTATAGCTTAAATTGTTTTTAGCCTTAGCAAAGTATTGATAACACTGTCTCCCTTACCTTACCTCTCAAAGCCTTCCCTGCTCCTAAATCAGACAAACTCAGTTTTTATTGAGTTTAAAGTATCAGGCTGTACCGTATGAAATGTCAGTTTTGTTTACTTTGCGATTTAATCCTTTCCCTTTTTTATTTCATTATTTACAAACATCATTGTTATTCATATAGAATTAAAGCTCTTTTATTCCTATTATTTAATCAGTATCTTGCGTACTGTGTTGTGAGAACGATCCTCAGAGAAAAAAATAAAACTTAAATTATGACTTCAACGGAAATCCGCATTATTTTTCATTATGAATTTAAGCTCGGTCATAGCGCTGCTGAGGCGTGTATGCACATTAACACAGCGTTCAGGGGGGGGGCGGTGAATGAAAAAACTGTTTACCGATGGTTTACCAGGTTTCGAAGTGGAAATTTTGATCTTGACAACGAGAAGCGAAGAAGGCCAGAAACCAAGCTGGACAATGACCAACTGAAAGAAAGGGTTGAAGCTTGTCCCTCAAAAAGCACTAGGGAATATGCCAAAGAACTCGGAGTAGGAGCCACGACAGTTTCAAGACATTTGAAGGAAATCGGCAAGTCCAAAACTGACATTTCATACGGTACAGCCTGATAGCATGTTGTTCATTGTTATGGAAATGCAAATGGCGGAACCGTCGGGAATATTTCCCTCAGAATTTTGCGCATGCGGGATTAGAACTATTCCATCTAACTGAAAGGGCTATAGCTGAGGATGTAATATAAGCACAGGTCTTAAATATCCTCACTCATCAAGATGTTCAAGTAAGGTCCTTAACTCTTCCTTGTACATGTTTCTTCTTAGGATCTCTCATGAATTATTTTTGACAGCTTTCATAATGACGATAATCTTTCTTTTTTTTTTCAGCTCCAGCAGAGCTTTGTATTTCGCATAAGTTGTGTTTTTGGTTTGGCTGCCTCTAGGTAGATGGCTTCAGCAGAATTTTTATCCAAACCATCTTGTGCTGAATATATGCTGGAAACCAGGTCATCCATTCAAATTCTTGCATTTGAAGATGTTAAGGTTCAGTATTCTACTTCAACCAGGCTTCCTTAATGGGCTGTGAGAGTTCAATTTGCCAGCTAAATTGATAAGAGCACACCTATCAACTGGCTCAATCAAGCTGGTAGATTTGTTGGAGATCTGCCTCATCATATTTTATAATATTTAGGTATTACGTAAGCAGCATGATGACATGGTAGTGGTTGTGTACATCCCAGATCAACTGTAAACTGAAAAAGATGAACGAAGAAGAGCAGCAAGTTAGAATCTTGTGCAGGAGGAGAGGGGGGGGGGGGTAATAATGGAAGTGTGGATAACTTTGAGTTAGACACAATACTAAATAGAAGCGGAGAGGTTACACTGTAATAGACATGCAAACCATTTTTCATTTGTTATGAAACCTGGATGCAAACCAGATATTTTTCAGTACTTACAAAACACTCGGCAAAAGGAAGGTAAGTGAGAAAACTGTTAATGAATATGGTTTGGAATGTGGACCACTCTCGATAAGTACTATAATAAGGTTACTGCTACTGCAATAAGATTTTAGTACTGAAAGTAGTGCGGGACAATGCAAGAAACTCCGCAATATGCGAAATGTGGGTGAGATTGGTAGTGGGTTTCTGGAAAACCAGGAACTAAAATTGTTTGGCAATATATGCAGGACGAGTACCTATGCAACAAACAAAGCCCAGGAGAATAAAGAATGCTGCGACCAAACGGCAGCATGCAGAAAGCAGACAAAAATTCAACAACTATGAAGTATATTGTTAGACTTGGAAGAGAATATGAATGCAAACAAGACTGAAACTGAGGCTACTCCACATTCCTCAGAAAGCAGAAAAAGAGAAACATGAACAAATGATTTTTTTTACACTTGAATTGTTTTCTTTAATCTAAAATAAAAAGTATTAAGTTTCATTTTTAAACTTTCTGAGCTTATGGGGGAAAATATTTTGTTCAAAAGTTCCATAAGAGCTCCAATTAATAATACTGACAAGACAATCTCAGCTTGAGAAAATCGGATCTGTAATTCTTGTATTTGCTCCTGTACTAATTTACATCATATCATTCCGTCTTCTTCAAATTCCAATATTAGTTAGATACTGCATTTTTTTTTATTTTATTTTTTACACACAGTATCATTCTATTTGCCTCAGCATCAGTTTTAGGAGTTTTCTTTTTAAAAAATATGCATATTTACGTTAAGCCGGAATCCTCCTGAGCGATGGGGCTAGCCAATTCCTACAAGGTGGTCTCTCTTCATGTTTATTGTCAAGATCTCATTTAAGAAAGGTTTGGAATAAGAGAAAACTTTATCCTTACAAACGTATTGCTTTCACTTTTATTGATTTTAGGGAGGAAAAGAGAATTTCAAGATTATAGTTAGTTCATGAAAGTGGAAGTGCCGAAGTCTGCTCTCTTACAATTATTTTCAATTAGTTTTTCTTTAAATAAACTAATTCAAAATAATAATAAAACAAATAAAACTAGTTATTAGTAAGTGCTGAACTCCTATTTGTATGTTGAAATAAACGTATAACATTTTATTTATTACCATCAGTCTTTCAAAAAAAAAATTAAGCAAAAAAAATATTTTCATCAGATATAAATAGATAGATGTTTTAACAAAATAAAGAAATTAATAGGCTTACTTATTAATTATAAACTTATCAAAAAAGGTAAAATTGATGGATGTAGATAATATTCAACATGCAATAATATTAAATTTTAAGCTTTCCGATATAAGCTAAATTACAAATATTCAAAATGGTCAATATAAAAAGAGATTTTCTACAATCCAAATCTGAATCAAATATTGATATGTATAAAAATTAAACTACTTATTCAGATTGACACTGAATAGTTGTAACAAATTATGTCTAAGAGAGGAGGAGAATTTAGCTGAATTCTATACTCTGGAGCGTTAAAAGAATTGTTTAATATTTGCATATTTCACTAAATTAATTATTAAAAGGAACAATGAGTTAGCATAAATAGACATGCTGGTAGGAGTATGTAGCATGGATTTTTATTCAACAAAGAAACTAATCTACAAAATCCTTGAGAGACTTAACTGTTCTTTAACCATTAAAAAAATTATATTCCTAAATTGTTTAGTGTCAATGAAATTTCTTTTCCTTCGAAAGTAATCACAGATTTGATGAATTATATCCATAAAGCACTGATATAAATAATTTTATGACCTCATTTCTTAAGTAATTTTTTATAATCGACAAGAAGACAATATAAATGCATATAGAGAATTTAAAATGCAACAAATTCTATGTATACTCATATCACAATCTATTTAACTCAAAACATAACTTCATTATCAACAAACAACCTGCAATTTTTATTTCTCATTATATGAATTTTCTAATACCAATAACATATAATTTGTTCCCTAGGTATACAATAATCCTGAATTCAGGAAAATTAAAAAGTTGGAAAAGGTATGTGAATTAACAATAAATTTATAAGATATTAGTAGAAGATTAAAGAGTGAAGTCCGATTTGCAGGTAGCGAGGTCTCCTTTCTTTGCTGGTAAGACTACTTTCCGATCTACGGCATGAGTAAGTTCTTTAGAAAGCAAGAAAGAGGAGGAGATAATACGTCCCAGCTGGAACTAGATCAGTTCAGCGAGGGAGTAATTCCGGATACCCACTGAACTTCAATGCTCGGCCATTTTGTTTGGAGACATGTCTGCATTCCATTGCTTTCCGAGACCGAAGTCACGTGTGATTCTAAAAGTATTGCATTACCCTCTTGGTATTTTACCTAGAAATAAATAAAAATGTTGAGAAATATTGTCAATGATTTTCTGACACTTATCATCAATCCGAATAATTATGTAGACAGAAGGCCAATAAATGTAAACAACATGAACAATTATCACACCTTTGTTGCCCTAATAGTTTTGCTTTTTGTGAATGTTTCTTCAGGAGCTAAATCAACTCTAAATATACAGCCTACCTGAAGAAAGGAATTTTTTGCAATAATTTTTGATTGAATGTAATCTTAAACCATTAGAATCAGCTGTCAGAAGGCAGTTGTTTGAAATTAATTTTAATTACTGATATTAAATAATTATATTTCATTCAACTTTAACATGGGGGCGAGGTTAGTTCAGTGGTTGAGTACTGGGCTCATATGCTGGAGGACCTGAGTTCAAATCCCGAACAAGCACTAAAGATTTTTTCTTCCAGTGTCTTAGTTCATGGGTTGAATTCGGCCTCCCTGACTGTACCTAGGCCAACCCAGCCTTTAATTAGTTTATTAATGGGTACCTTTGTGCTAATGACCCTAGCAGTCAAAGCAGTAAAGGGGAAAATCAGGCGACCAGAGCATAGTACTGACCACACTATCTCCTTAGTGTGCCATATGGTCATGAATCAGATACCTATATAGTATCTGCCCCTCAGGGCCCTCGTGGCGTGTTAAGGGTCTGATTTTTTTTTTTTTTTTTTAACTGTAACATCCCTTGATTAATAACAGAGATAATTTATCCTTAGTTTAACCTTGTAGCTGCAACAACTGATGAGTCTTATGTACCTCATGGGGCTACATGTGAGAGCAGGTCATCTACTAGTTTATATAACTAGATGCATATAACACTAGAAACATTTAAAAAACTCTGATTTCTTTTTTAAATCCAATTAAAATAAAAAAAATCCGATTTAAATTAAAAAAATCTGATTTAAATCAAAATAATTTGAATTTTTAGATTCTTTTTAAAAAATCATGATTTTTTTTATGCCCTGCATGTAATCGTAGTTTACTTAATTTTGTTTTTGATACATTAACGAGTAACTATATTGTAGGCGGCACAAAATAAAATAAATGAATGACCATTGATAATGGAAAATATAATTACCTTGTTATTTGGACAAGATCTTATAAGGCCATTGTAATGATACAGAGTAAATGTATCAGGAATGTTAACAGATTCTTCAGGGAAAAACTCGTCCATGAATGCTGGCAGCAAAATGATTCCCAGGTTTTCAGAGTCCAACTTCTTTTTCATTATATCAACGCTAAAATTCACATTCATGTCTGGAGCATCATCTTTTAACAGAGAAAATCAGAAAAATAAATACTGCTAAAAAATAAGTAATGAAATTGTTGACATACTATTCTGGATCTGCTACAAGATCTAAGGAGCGCATTACATCTTGTAAAAGATCGGCAGCGATAAAATTTCTTCCTTCAGGATCAAAGCTTTTAAAAACCCTTCTTGCTACGTCACTAGGAGTTTCCGCACTTACAAGCTTTTTCTCAAATGAAAATAATACTGAAATAAAAAATATGGTTATTTCAATTCATGGAGAATTACAAGTGATCGATTTATATAATCATTAACGAGTTTCTGTAATACCTGTTAAATGTGTTTCACTTCCTAAAACCCAAACTGGATTGATTGGGTTTTTCAAAAACGAACCAACCTCACAATATCGTAAATGTTCAAGAAGTGTCAGAAAACCAATTGAACTTTGCTTGTTAATGCCTTTTAACTCTAGAATAAAATGAATTAAATTTATTCGTTGAAAGTCAATTGAATTAAAAAGAGAAAACAAAAGACCAGTAACAGATATTTTGCACCTGACTCAATCAAAAAGAGAGCAAATCGCCCAGTTGCGGGCTCTAGAATCGAATAAATAAATTAATTTAAAAAAAAATCAATGAAAAATATGAAGGATTGGAATCTTAGCCACAATATCAATCTACATCAACATAATAATATAATGATGGGAAACAATGGCCAATTATGGTCTAATCGATAACATATTTTTAGAAATTTAATCAATCTTAATACATTTTTCTTATTTTTTTTTTTTTTTTTTTTTTTTTTTTTTTGTATTTTGCTAATTGTGGGTAGAATAGTTAATAGCAAGTCCTTAAAATAGTATTTTAAAATATTCTGTTAAACCTATAAATCCCTTTAGCTGTAGGTGTTCGCCTTTTCTAAATTAGTTACGTTACCAAAGCGTTCCCAAGTGTTTAAATGTTTACAATCCTAATATTTGATTCTTCTTTTTACCTCGCTCTTCCATAACTTGAAAGGAATCGCATTTGCCAAAATACCAACCACATATTTCAATTGCAGTTGAAAGTAAATGATCCATTCCATCAGTTTTTAGCACTTTCCTCCGAAGGAAAGTAGCTATTGAGGTTGCACTCATGACGGAATTTTTGAAAAATTTCTTCAAATCTTTATTGATTATACCTAGTAGACACCGAAAATGACCCCCGTTAAAATTTATATATATCTATATATATGCATATATATATATATATATATATATATATATATATATATATATATATATATGCATATATATATATATATATATATATATATATATATATATATATATATATATGTGTGTGTGTGTGTGTGTGTCTCTTAACACGATAGCGGCCAGAGTTTTCGTAAATAGCATTCAATTAGCAAACGATTGAACGAGTTCGTTAACCACCAAAATCGGTCCACCGGAAGGGGGGTTTACCCCGAACCCAAAACACTAATTTGACCATGTCAGCCGTAATATTTGTTATATTTCAACAAAACTTGGTATTCGTAGTGGAAATATAGAGAGAAAAGTGAGATGTAAAAATAAACTAAATCGGTTCATTAGGAGGGGGGGTTTACTTCGGACCCACAATACCAATTCGCCACTACCAGCCGTGATTTTTGATATATTTCGACAAAACTCAGTATTCGTAGTGGTAATCTACAGGTAAAAATGTGTTGTAAAAATAAACTAAATCGGTTCATTAGGAGGGGGGTTTACTCCGGACCCAAATTACTAATATACTCATACTGGTCGTAATTTCTGCTGTATTGTAACGAAACGCGGTATATGTCGTGGGTAACTCATGAGAAAGAAGTATTGTAAAAATGAGCTAAATCGGTCAATCGGAAAGGGGGGTTTACTTTGTAATATATTTCAATAGAATGAGCCCGCCAGACGTAGGTTCGCAAGGCCGCCGCAAGGAGCGCTTCCTACCACTAGAGGGACTGTATCCTGTTCCTGCGTCAGATCAAAAGACGAAAATATGAGGTTTTTTGTATTTATTAAGTAGTGTAGTAGGATTTTTTAAGCAAATTCTTCTGGAAAGCAGTTTACACTACCCAAATTCTGAGGAAAGTGCTTAGTTATGCAGCTCCTGCATGACAGACCTTTTTACTTTCGCTTGTTCGTAAAGGAACAGGGTGTAATTATAAACACAAGCACAAAACTCTTCCTTATTATATTAAAAAACTATTTTTACATCTTGAAGTATTTAATGAAACGTGGGAAAAGTTTTTATTTCTTCTTTTTATTTAAGTTTTTGTTTCTTCAATGGAACAAAATCAATACTTCCAGAACTTCAAGCTCCATTTTTTCAGATTGAGATTTTTACCGGGATAATTAATCTATAAAGCTTTTGAAAGGTCATCTTCCACATACCGCAATATCTCAACCTGTGTTGATCTTTATAAGAAAACAAAAATTAAAACAGATGTATTTTCCCATGAATGATAATTTTAAAATGAATGTCTCTAAATCTACATCAAAGTATGAGCCAGTAAAAATTATCGTTTTTTTGTTGACTCCTTAAAAACATTTCTATTTATAATTATTCTGTAAAATTAGTCTAATTTAGTCCATTTTCAGCCAAGATAAAAACCATCAATCATCCTATGTGGTAATTCACAGCCTTGAAATCACCTACGTTCAAGTTGGATGCTCTGTACTATTACTATTTATAGTATTTACTTACTAAGACCACAAATATCTTGGTCATAATTCCAAACATGGGCCACAGCTCTTCCAGTGATCATAAGATTTATTAAACTCTGACTACCATAACCATACTCGGAGTCTATGAAAGGTTCAGCTGGATCTGTAATCTCGCTATGAAGAGCTTCAATGCCCTAAAAAATAAATAAATTAAATGCCATGCAGTAAGCAGAATTCATTCATGTTTAAAGGTTTTTTGGGTCGTTTTTATAATTGTATAGGCAGTTGGACGTGCTTTTCTGTTTCTACCACTTGAGATGATTTTTTTTTATATTCAATTTCAATTTATTTTATTGCATACAGGGTTTCCCCATTGCAAGGAGTTGACCTTATATAATGTTTTTACTCCTATGTTAGTAATATATTCATAAGCATACCCTAACACAAAACTTACTCATATGTTCTATTTACATAAGACACAGATACTGTGTGAAATAATAAAGTTTAACTTAAAATAAATGAAAATAAATACATCTTCTATGCATTAAATTTAAGGAATATTTCTATATATAGACTAAATATATAATAAATTTTGTAACCAAGAAGTGATTATTAAAATTATTTTTAGTTAGAGAAAACAGTGCAAAAAATGGATTACTTAATATTAAATGTTGGTTTTTATTTGCAATTCTAGGTTTTTTTTGTGTGTTTTTATTATTATTATTATTATGGCAATCAGAAATTAATGAAGCTCTCAATTTCAAGGAGTTTTGTTATAAATGTGCATATATTCAATTCTTAAGGCATTGTTTTCAAGATTTCGTGTAATCGGGAATTATCAGTAGGTTGGTTGATTAACTGGAGGAATTGGCTTCTAATGGGGGAGTAAATGGGACAATGTATAACAAAATGAAAAATGTCTTCAAATGCGTTATTATTACAGAGGGTGCAGATTTCCTTTGGGTTAATAGAATAATGGATATTTTTTATTGAAAATTTTATATTGTAGTTGCTGGCTGTTCTCAACTAAGCTATGGTTTTTGCACTAACAAAAGGCAGCCCCATGGTGAGAAATTCATGAGGTAGGCCTGGGGATAATGTTAGAAATTTGTGTAATGGGCTGTAGTTAGAATTATTCATTTTCTCCAGATCATTACTAAGTAACTTGGATTTTTTTTATATGTATCATCTCCAGGCTAGAAAATGGAAGGAAATTCAGGAAAATTTCAACTGGCATTGAAAGAACTCACATATATATGTAGAAAAATGTTTAGTAACACCAGGTATACCTCGAAACATGACATTAAATAAAGCAATTCGATTAAACCCATTCATAAATAATTAATATTTGTTGTGAGTCAAAAACTTTTTTATTGACTTACTCCTTGATCTAATGCCTCCACCTTAAGCAGAAAAAATTATGTTCAAAGAAATATAAATTCAAAGCTGTCCAAAATATTCTGATTGCAGTACAGAAGTTAATTTCTTTTTTGTAGATTTTTGTTTTAATTGTCATACCATGAAACCATAAATATTACACATAAGAAAATGTAACCTTCCGTTTGTACACTTAATCAGCTAAAAGGTTTTAGAAAAGATTTATTTTAATACAATTAAAAGGGTGCAACTATTAAAGTAGTTAATTGATTTGTAATAGACATTTTAGTTAAGACTATTATTAATAAAAATTAATGATTTGGATATGCACTAATTATAAAATAATTTGTTTTATACTAACCTTAGTACACAAAACAGAATAAAGAAATAAAAGTACACCAAATGTCTCTCTTAAAGTATGTATCCGCTCAAGGTAATAAGCTTCTACTTCTTCAGAGGTTTCAAAACTTACTGTCCTGTAATTAACAAACTAAGTAAATGAGAAAGATTATTTTGAATAATTCTTCAGTTTTTGCAGGAAATACCTTAGTTGCGAGTGAAAATAGTTATGGTCATGCACAACAGTTTCAGGTACATTGTCTTTCTCTTCTTCGGGTAGAGGGGATTTTCTATCTTGAGTCGACGTATCGGGCTCATTCATATGAACAAGAACATATTTATTTCCTGCCCCTGAATATGCTTGTTCAAGAATTTCACAAAGAGCACGAATCAACAATTTACTAACAATTCCACTGTCTAGCTAAAATTAAGAAATAAAATATGATATCTGTGAGCAGTAGTATCAAGCTCAGGGGGGCAAATAAAATAATTCAAACCTCATGCCAATTGGTATTGTTCTTTGAAAAATCATTTACAAGGGACTTCAAAATAAAGGCTTGAACTGGTGCCAGGACTGCACAAGGGCCACCTTCATGCTGCAGAAGTGCAGTGGGTTCATCAGAGCTAAACCTGAACCCTAAAACCACAAATTTCCTCTATGAAGTAGTTCAATATTACAAGAATTCTACCCATAGTAAGGAGCTTGACAAACAACTACAACACACCTTGTTTCCATCGTTTAAACACATCTTCTTTAACTTCATTCCCCCACATAACTTTAACAATCTCATCGAAGTCTATATTAGAAACTGGAGTGGCTGCTTTACCAGCCATATCATTTATATATTTCCCTTTTATGTGCTGTTCAGTGTACGTAGTACAAATATCATTCATATCAATTCCTTTGGCTCTGAGATCTCAGTAGCAAATAATTCCACTCACATTAACCTTTCCATTTGAACTTGTTTGTTCGATAACTAACTATACCGACAATCAGCTGTTAAGGGCTAAATTCAAGTCCACCCATTGAAATCTTGATCAGATTTTTAGGAAATACGGAATAGCTATTTACTTTCAAAACATATTATTTTTGAATACGTAGAGGTAAGCTGTATTCAATTATATTTTTGTAACATATTTGAAATGAATACTAAAATATTGAGTAAGCTTTTTAAATTTCTGGCAATGATTTGCGCTTGCGTATGAAGTGTAGTGGATATGTCACGTGATTCTTTTTCTCTGTTCTTCGTCCACCATGTTGACTGCGGTAGCAAGAGCCGCCTCCGGGGCTTTAAGGGTTGGAAAATCTGCCTTAAACCCACAACTTTTACAGAATGAAGCTCTCAGAACTGCTGGAGCTCTTACTGCAACCTGTGAGTATACATTTTTGAAAATAAGTCTATTAATTCAGAGATCAAATGACATAGTATGGTGACCTCTCGGCGCAATGGAGGATCCACCCTTATCATTCCAATTTTAACTTTTTCTCTTACACAAATTTCCTTTTAACAATGGCTGGGAGGGAACTTTTTACTGACTTATATGTGGTTTTTTTGAAGCATATTGTTTTTCTTAAGACAATTTCCACCTGCAACTACTCTTGTAGTGTATTGATTTTTGATGAAAAAAAGTTAACTACTTCTAGGGCTGCCTCAATAGTATTCCTTTCATAATCACTTCAATTTTGTATTAATTCCGATAGTTCAGAAAGTAATTTTTTATATCGAATAATTTATATTTAGCCCAACAAGTCCTAAGTAATCTTATTTTTTTATGTCCTGTATTTTTGAACCACTTTTTTCGAAAGTAATCTTCTTATTTTATAATAATTAGTTTGATACTGTATTACTTTCTTTACTGTGAACTATACACATTGAGGGATTATTAATTTTCAGTATTTTATTCATTAAGGTGTATTAATAAGTAATTGCGTGGTGTTCTACTTCAATCTGAATAATACCTAATCCTTTTTTCATATTCGATCATAGTGAATGCTTGTTAGGTTAGTGGTATCGTTGACCTCTTCTTTTGAAAAAGACCTTGATGGTTGTGGGTATCAAATATATTTCAATAAGTACTCAAATAGTGAAAATTTTGTATCAGCAATGTTTCTCCTTGGATTTCATGCTCTGTTAAAGTTTTAAGCAAAATAAAGAGTAGTCAAATTAAATTCTGCATTACTTGAATACTTATTTTCTGCAAACTCTGCTTTGCCGTAAGGCTCGTTCACTTCAATAGTGATTTCACAATTCATTTTTAATATGCCATTTTTTTTATTTGCTATCCATATTTATTATTACATTACTTCACTCGTGTTCTGACCTATATACTTTTATGTCAAAATATATTATTTTTTAATTCAGGTTTCTCCTGTCCCTCCCCCTCCTCTATGGCCAGCACTTATAAAATTTCTTGCTCTACTCCTTAGCTTTGGCTTACAATGTAGACCAAATGTGATGATTTTAATTTTATTTTGCTCATTCGAATAAAGAGAAAATGGGTTTCTTATAAAGGTGCTTTATAGTTTTCAAAATTATCAAAACCAATTTAAAGATCAATATTATATATTTAGGAAATCACAAAATTGTTTTACTCTATGATTTCCTTAATCTATAAAACTTGATGAACTACCAGTTTCAGTTAAAAACTTTAGCATTGCAAATAGAGTACAAAAAGTAATGAGTTCTTTTAATTTTAACCATTGAAATACACTACCATTTTCTTAACAATCATAATTTATTTTTGACGCATAAAGTAAACTAGAAACCGTTCAAACCATAAAACTTAGATCATATTTACAAAAATATTAATAGTTAAAAAAACTATATTATTTCTATAGCTGTGAAAATTTGGTGAACAATAGTAGCCCACATTGTTCCTTATACAAATTAATAATAATATTAAAAGACAACTTCATTATATTTTCTTGCATAAAAGTTGGCAGGTTACCAATGAATCTTTCCTAGTCCCTTTTCTGAATAGAAATAGCTTCAAATGGAAATAGAGCCTAGAATAGTGTATGTAAAGTTTTGAGTGCTAAGTACTTATACTAAGATGGTGCAGTGTATTGAGACTCATCATATTAATTCCGTCTGTTTTTCCCCCTTTAAAACTACCGGAGAAAGGGTTAAGCTCCCCTCTCCTACAACCTTCCCCCTGTACTCCTTACCAGCAAATTGTAACCAGCACAATTTTATCAGCTCAAAACAATATAATCCACTTTATGAATTTCCTTATAGTGAACATTTTGATAATTATTCTCATCTAATTTATAACCAAACATTTTTATTAGTTCTTAATTTTATGCTTTAATTATTTATTTATATTTCTTTTGTCAAATTCATTTCTGTGGCAACCTATAATTCGTTAAAAGTTTACTACTGATACTTGTGGAGTTTGAAAATAATTTTTCATAGAATATAAGATAGAGGCACAGAAATATTTTATTTTTTTCCTTGAAGATGAGAAACAACCATACCACATGAAATTATGTTCTTCCAACACATTGGAAATGCTTGGCAAAAGATCCTTGGATAGATTTGGGCCTTACCATAGGTCAAATAAGGCATACCCCCTTTAACCCATTAGTGACGTAACTTTTTTTCCCCAAAATGTTTTCTTGAAACATTTTTTGGTATTTCAGAAAACATTTTAGAGCGCGTGAAAATTGTTTTTAAAAATATTGACACCTTAGTTTTTGCAAAAAGTGGTGTCATATTAGTGCTCTGGGCACTCAGCGACAGTCATTATGAATACATCAATGATGAAAATATTCAAATTTCTCAAGAACAATTTATTAATATAATTTGTAAAATTTATACATAGAAGAAAAGATAAACTGAATCATAAAGCAAAGAGCACAATTTTATTGAAAAAATTGCTGCACACTCGTACAGTGCAGTTAATTCCAGCGCACCTATTCATTTTCTTCTCCATGTAGGACAAGGGTCTTCAAGGTCAAAACTAATTGCATCGATGACACTTGCAGAAAAAATATATCTTCCCGAAGGCACTGGATGTGCTATAACTGAGCGACTCAGAGTCTTGTATCACGTAGACCCGCAATAAACTCCTGATACACGTGGACATGTTGTGCGGCAGAATCGCAACAATGCAGATTCAAACGAGATTCAGCTCTGCAACAATGAGGCGCAACATTGTATCCCAGTGGGTACTAGCCTTTGGACTTGCTTAAGAGTATGTGATATATAGAAATGAAAAATACAGGGTTCCCACCGACAGGGAAA